>QANY01009254.1:116793-304293 GCA_003255025.1 Datisca glomerata | reverse complement strand
GGTTCACATCCAATTCCAATGCCAGAGACTTTCTTCATTGACCAAGTAATTGGCCAAGTCAAAGCTATAGGGGCGTAGGAGCTCCTTTTTGGTCCAGGCACCTACTACTATAGGGATTATTAGGACCATATTGACTGTAGCACCAGCATCTGACCTATCACCTTGCCTAGATATAGGTCCCCCGGTGGAAGCAAGGCCAAAAGCAGCACGGCAGAGGCACACGAATGGACAAAGAAGGGCTCGAGGTTTGTTGGGCAGCAGGAGAAGTAGAGGCGTCTCGGTAGAGGCACAAGCAGCAGGGGTAGCACCAGCAACGGAAGTATACTCAGTAGATTTACCCAAATCAAATAGACCTACTATCTTTTTCCGACCTCGCCATTGATTTATCAAGACGAAGCTATATATCCCCCTGGTGGGTTCTTTTATTAAGTTGGGTGGGAATAATCAGTCTTGTTCCTCGATGTCACTTTTCCATGCCACATAAACCCCAAACTTCTCTTTTCTTTCCTGCCCTTTCCCTTCCTTACTGTTCTGTTAGTGGAATACGTCCTATAACTTCTTGTTTGCATCAACTCAAAATGCTACTTGCCTTTAGGTTTCTAAAAGATAGGATAGATGAGAATGTAGCTGTCTTCTTATTGGTAGTCGGAGAGCGGGCAAAGGGGGGTTTGGCTTGAAGATACCAGCCGAGCTACTTGTTTTTTAATATCTATTATATGCATGGACTAGTAACAGAATACCTTTAACAGCCTGAAAGCTCTTAAGGCAGCTTGCTTACTATCCTATTGAGGGTCTGACTACCTAACTAATAGAATGGTATTTCCTGAGGGAACTCGTCCGAGTAGCTAGGTAGCTAGTTAGTTGTTGGCATTCGGTAGCTAGTGGCTAGGTTGTTAGAGAGCGGACGATGCGGATGATAGAGAACAAAGATGAGAAAGCTATCGTCCGTTCCTATCCTAGTAGCTAGATTGTTGCTGTCTCTTTGGCAGTGGGATGGGACAACTGTGAGGATTGCCCATTAACTTCCTTACCTGCACTGGTAGTTTAGTAAGGACTTTTAAGCTTGTTCTATTCCCTAGTTCCTAGTTGCTACTGTCTTTTAATAGCTTCCCAGGCTTCCTAAAAGTCAGAAAAGAGAAGGACAAAACAGCATGGATTAGATGGAGCTAGGCGCATGGTTGTTCCAGTAATCCAATATGGATGCTGGCGAAGAGCTGAGGAGATAAAATTTCTTTCCTGGGTTTCGAGAAGGAAGAGTGAAGAAGCATAAGCCCTTGAATGGACTCTAGCCCTATGAAGATGACTTGTCTTCCTCTCTTTTTTCTTTGTTCTCTGAGTGAGGTACCTTAGGGACCTAGCTTAACTTCCTTTCCTTGCCTGCAAGCTCCTATAAGGTCTTTATCTAGAAAGAGAAGCACAAGGGTTCGAAGGAGATTGCTCTTTCTTTTGAAGTTTATAGAAGCTAAGGAAAGAAAAGACTAGATTAGATTGCTGCTGTTGTTCCTCATAGCTAGATGTGACTACGGTAGGTTCTGAAATGAGATACCTTAGGGATGTCTAAACCTGTGGTTTTAGAACTAGATAGAATGCATAATAAGAAAGAAGATCTAGCCATCTTAGTTAAGTGAACGGGGGCTTTGTGGGATCTCCCCCAAGGAAGGAGAATCCATCTATCTTAGGTGTAGGTAGGACTAAGCATGACTTCCTTACTGTGCTGGAAGCTCTCTAAAGTGGCTATCTATCTTAAATGGATGGGTTTGATAGGTCTTAACTCCTGAGGGGCTCTCTTAATCCTTTCAACGAGAATGTATATCTTCATATGGGCGGCTGCTTTTTGTCCTTTAAGCTGAGGCCCTTCTGCGATTCCTTGCTAAGGTTAGGCGCTTTTAAGCCCTTCCCTTCCCTACGGTTACCTTCTTTTCTACCCCACGAGCGTGTAAGGGTGAATTCCAATATTGTTAGGACCCTCCTATCTTGTCTTATAATTATTTGTATCCCAAGATTATCCGCTCTTGCTCTTTTTCTTCCTTTACTTTGAGTGTAATAAATAAGGACTCCTTCTTTTGCCCTTTCTTTTCTCCTATTAGGTTTCGAGGAAGGCAGGATAGATAAGCTAGGATTAGATGTTTCATCTAGTCAAAGAGAGGCAGATATGGATATAATGTCTTTCCTTTATGCTTGCCATGAACTTCCTTGCCTCCCTTTCAGTTTTCTAAGGACTGCCTGCTTTCTTGTTTGTTCTTTCCCTTTCAGTTTCCTAAGGACTGCCATGAAGTCGTTGGGTGGAGAGGTCAGGTCTCTAGCGTCCTATCTTATGTAAAAATTCTTTCTATCTTTTCATTGTCCTCTCGTCCAGTTGCTCAAGATAGATAAGCAAGGAGCACTTTGATTCAGGTAGCTCTATGTTGCTACGGTTGGTTCTGTTCTGTAATCAACTACCTTGGGCAAGTAGCTCTTGTTGGTTTAGAGCAAGCAAGGAAAGGTAAGAATAGATTAGATCGATCAAGACAGGTGGCTAGGTAATTAGTTGTTCCTATCCTAACAGAATAGATAGAGCGGCAACCGCAACCGATGCTACCATCCGCTCTTGTTTTATCCGCTGTTGTGGGAATACCTGAGGCAAGTAGCTAAGCGAATAAATAGGGCAGCTAGTGAAGAGGAGAGGTCTTCAATCTTACCTGTGGGATGGTCTTATTGTCTCTATTCTCGTTGAGTAAGGAAGTCCTCATAGCTTATAGTTTGTGAATGCTTAAATCACTCTTTTTTAATGAAAAATACGGGGACAAGATGTGACATTCAACATCAGATTGATCTAATCCCAGGATTTTCTCTTCCGAATTAAGCTGCAACTCGGATGAGTCCATCGGAGCATGAAGAATTAAGTAGGCAGGTTAGCGAGCGAATTAAAAAGGGACTTGTCAGGGAGAGGGTTCCAAACCTTGTGATGTGCCTGCTCTCTTGACCTCAAAGAAGGATGGCACCTGGCGAATGTGCGTTGATAGTCGGGCCACCAACAAAAAGACAAAAAAATCTCGATTCCCATTAGATATGTTGTCTGGATCACGTGTGTTTTCGAAGATTGATCTGAGAAGTGGTAATCTGATGATTAGAATCCGACGGGGGGATGAATGGAAAACCGCCTTTAAGATGAGGGATGGGACTTTTCTAGTACTTTCATGAGGATGATGAATCAGGTGCTTCGGCTTGATTACGAAGAAGAGGCCATTTTTTTTTTCGTTTATTTCGACGACATTCTAATGGTTAGTGTGGATGAGAATGAACACCTGAATCATGTACAATGTGTACTGGAAGTCTTGCGACGGGAGAAACTTTATATCAATTTGAAGAAGTGCTCGTTCATGCAAAAAAAAGAGTTTGTGATCACCTTAGATGGAGTTGAGGTAGACAAGAAAAAGGTACGGGCCATAGTTGATTGAGTGGCCTACACCAAAGTCTCTTACGGAAGTTCGAAGCTTCCATGGACTAGCTACTTTCTACAGGCGCTTCATCAAGAACTTTAGCAGCCAACTAGCTCTAATCACCGATTGTCTGAAACAAAATGGGTTCAAATGGACCAAGGAAGCAGAAAGTAGTTTTCTCCATCTCGCCCTGGTCTTACCCGATTTCTCAAAGGTATTCGAAGTGCCCTTATGTCATGTAGGCATTGGAGTGGTGCTTAGCCAAGAAGGTAGACCAATTGCCTTTTACAGCGAGAAATTGAATGAGGTTCGACATCATAGGTCGAATTTGATGCTATTGTCCAGGCCTTATGACAGTGGGGACACTCTTTTCTTTCAAAGGGGATCTTTTTTCCCTGCTCTTCAAATTTATCAATGCCCAAAAGAAGTTGAATAGCAGACATGCAAAATTTGTTTCATTTTTGTCTAAAACGCACAAGAAACAAAACCAAGTTGCTGATGCACTAAGCAGAAAGCTTTCTCTTTTAGGAGCTATATCTGTCAAAGCTGTTGGGTTCGAGGCTATTAAAGGTCAGTACAAGATGGATCCTTATTTCAGCTCGATTCTGGAGCAGTGCGAGCTGCATACTGGTGGTCCAGGGTTTTCTTTTTTTCTTCAGGAAGGATTTATCTCCCACCTTTTCTATCTATCCTTAGAAGTAGGGAAAGGGAAAACCTACAAAGGGGGACACCCGAAATTCACTGAAGGAAGAATAGTCAGTTTGACTATATGGTAAAGTCAAATCTCTCTTAATCTTAATAAAGAAGGAAAAAAGATTAATAAGAAGGAAAAAAAAATTAAAAGACACCCCGCCTGCTTGGAAAGAAGGATAGATTTTTTCACCTAGCCGGGAGGAAGGAAAGGACAGAGATATAAAGCAATATAGCATGTTCGGAAAGGAAAGCGCATCTCGGATCGCATACCGGATATCTCATACCTACTTGAGAAAGAGTCGGATATCGCATATCGGAGACACTTGCCCCTGACCTGTCCTATCTTAGAAAACAATATCATCAAAAAAACACGAAAGGGATATGGGTTTTCTTACCGCTTCACTTGCTTCTAGGCTTAGGGAGAAAGGCGCATCGCATGGGTTCCAAACCTTGCTTTTTCTCTATAATTTAATATCTCTCCTCTGTCTTAACAAAGAAAGATTTGCCAATCCTCTTAGGAATCGATCTAGACTAGCTGCCATAAAGAGATCAAGAGACTCGGATTAGTTCAAACGCTGTGGACCAAGGGGCCTAGCTGCTATTTCATCGGGAGTGAATCTAGCTAGGGCTATTTTCCACTAATAAGAATCTCCTGACCCAGGCGTAGATCGGAGATTGTCTAAATGGTAATAAGGAAGTGGCAGCAGTCCTCTCATCTCATATAAAAGAGAAAGAAGTTCTGCTTGTTCTCTCTTTTCCCGAGTCAGATTACATTCAAATCGTTATTTTAAATCAAGTTGGTCGTCGTCACACCACTCGCTGATGCGGATCTGGGAGGCTGGGTCGGCTAGCATTGAATACGAATAAGCTCTTCTTTCATTCCTCTTGTTCAAATGCTTTCCCTTGGCTTCGGTGCCAGCATGGTCTTCTCTTAGGAATGGGAGTTGCACGTTAGCACTTGACTTTCTTACTTTTCCAGAATAAGAGGTCTTGTCTCTTTACTGTTTTAGCGGAATAAGCAGTCTTGGTGCTTTGGGCGTGGCACTAGTCTGACTGTGCTTTCCTAGCCAAAGGCTATTCTTGATCTGATCTTGCCAGGAAAAAGGGCATCCAACAGAGTGATGCTTCTGTCATATATTATGATAGTCTCTTTTTTCATTTTTTAGGAATCCGTATAAATAGACTGTTTGGCTTAGTGTTCGTATCAAACTCTAAAAAGAGGTTGTTTTCTTGCAATTGAATCAAAAGGAACTGTTCTTACCTCAAAGGGAGTGCAGCCAGCCTATCCATCATAACATAATATAGGAAAGTCCGCCCTCTCCCTTGTCAACTCCGAACAAATGCTTAGTTAGCCATGAATGAGAACTTTTGTTGCTTGTTGGCAGGTAGCTCCATGTAAGGTTAGCTCGAAAGCGAGTTCTTACTCTTTGACCTGAGGGGAAGAAAGCAGTGATTACCTGGGGTGAGGTTGACCTTCTTTCTGCGGTACGGCTTCTTATTAGAGTCAGTAGTTGGGAATCTCTTCTTCCGCCTATTAGCGGTGTGACTGTGACTTTCTTCTTGAGAAGACTGCTTTCCTTTGAAAGAGCTGTGGGCATAGCTAAACTTTCTCAAATGCGGGATCGGGATTTCCTCTTGATGCGGTAGAAGAGGTCTAGTCTAGGTCATTTCTTTTGCTAGAGAATGTGTTGTTGTCGGCATAACCGATGTAGTTAGCTCAAAAGGGAGTTCAGTCACTTCTGGATCCGGATTCAATGATTGTTGAGTGAACGAAGCCAAGTCAGTAGCCGGCTTGAGAGATGCTAATAGTTAATCAGCCAAGAAAGGGATGAGTGCCGCTTAACTGATTTAGGACTGAAAGAAGGATAAACATGGATCCGTACGGGGAGAAGAGAATCTAGGCTCTCTAAACTAGACCGATTGGACAGCTTTCAAAGGCGTAAATAGCTCTATTTGACCTGACCTAGTTTCAAAGGCTTGATTGCCCCTTGGGAGAAGTTGAATCAGAGCAGAGGGCCTCTTTTTATTTGATTTGAACTAATTCGAATCTCGTGACCCATGATCCTTAGGAAGGGCAGAAGGGCTTGATCCCAGACCAGGCTCCGCTCAAGGCGATGGATGACTATAACTTACTCTTTTCCCTACGACCGAGTGAGCAGCTGTTCTTGCTGTTCTTGAATCAGTTGCATTTGATTTGGGAAGGTCGGTATTTAAAGTAGTTCCGGAGAAAGTCTAAATGGATTTAGGAGCGAAAAAAACCGGCTATCCCCTTCTTAATAGACGCTGGCCCTGGCGCCGGCTCGGGCTAAATCAAAGTAGCAGCAATCAAGATACCGGGCTCAAGGCTAGATAGAAGATAGGCTATTCCTCTTACCGTACTTCCCGAGGGGAGGTTGAAAAAAGCTGTTACAGAAGAGGAGTCCTTAGGCCTTCCAAAAAGATAGAAGTCTCCGATAATAAGTCCTTACGCCGACATTAGCAATAGCGCTAGTAAGGCCGACAAATACAAAGAGTGAAGGTGCGACAGCGTTTTTTTAAGCCCAAAGGCTAGTTCAGTCACTTCCGGATGAATAAGAGTTCTCTTTCTCTTTCTCGATCGAAAGAACCTTAATCGAATGGCCAAGCTAAGAAGAATCTAATCATCGCCCAAAAGTTAATTAAGGCTTTCTTTCCTAGACGGAGAGAATCCGCAAGTAGGAATAAGAGCATTGGGGAGGGGCCTATCCGCAGTTGTCGACTCTGAACGAATGGTTTTATGTGAAGAAGAGGTGGTAACTATTATAAAGAATCAGATCCCGTTACAGTTAGGAAAGCAAGTGCCATCCGAGAGTCTTCTTCGTCTTCTGCTGGAACTGTTTTCTCTAAAGGTAGTGAAGTGAGCCGAGGAGAGGAAGCATCCTGTTCACCAATCCGATCTTGTTTCAGAAGCTGGTAGAGAGTAGAGAATAGAATAGGCTGTGATGCCAGAAGAAGGGAAGAGAGATTTTCACTCTTGAGAGATCCTTTGAATACGACCAGGTTGATGCGATGTATTCCACCAGTTGACTGAAAACTTGATTATTGGTATATCGATCGGTCCAACACGGATTGAAATAGAAGCCGGTTCGACAGGAAGCTTTTGAAAACGCAGTGCACCCAGGTAAATAAGGAACGAGATGAATACAGAGGTTAAACGAGCATCCCACACCCAAAAGCTGCTACAGCATAAACATGGGCTGGTAGTATGAAATGTTCCTGACTGCATAAAAGCTTGTGTCTTCATATAGGAAGAACCTCCCAATAGCTCTCCTAGCCCCTGCATGCAACCTCTGCGAAAATACTGATTTCATCAAGGGTTGTACTACTGTTTTCTTCAAAGGAGGGAAAAAAGAGACAAAACTTCTTTTTCTCGAAGCACCTGATGCAGAGGGACCGCTCCGCAAAGATTCCCCTAAGACCATTGTCATAAAAATCCTCCGTACGACAGCCCTGCCCTCTCTAGGCTAGGCTCCTCTGTTACATCAACTAGATCCACCCGATAAAAAATTCCTTTTTTTTCTTAGGCCTCAAATAAAGCAAAGCTCTTTTCCCCATTTCTTTCTCTTTTCTTGCCTTCTTCATTAGTGAAAGGGATCTTCGAGAAAGCTCTTTGGCCAATTCTGTAGAATTCGGACATATGTCGATATTATTTCCAGCCAAAGATGCCAAGTGGAATTTCAATCTCATTTTTTCTTTTTCTCGCCCGAGTACTTGTTGCCGCAGAGCTTGCATTAGACATTTGATCTATATAATTTGGTGGCAAACTGCCAATAGGGATCTCTTGGGTTTCTACTCAGTTGATTTGGCTGTCTTATTAGTTGCTGTCTTGAATTGGTTGGGAGACACAAAGGGGCTGTTCCAAAAAAAAAGATGTGACAAACATGCAGAGCCTTGATTCTGCCAGCCGTGGGTGTGGAAAGAGGTGTCCTTTAGGTACATGCCAACCGTTTGACAAAAGGCGCTTTCAAGATCAGTGAATTGGTGCTCCAGTATGGAATTTGGTCAAACCAGCGGTGAAAGGGTTTTTGAAAAAGTGTAATTGAGTTTCAGCTAGATTGGGACTAAAAGAGCTGTTAGCTAAGCCTTCGATCTTCTTTGCTTCTCCTTCTCTGTATAGGATCGATAAGTCATATCCGTTTTCCTATTCTATCTTTTCTTCTCGGCTGGTTCTCTAAAAAGATTTCCAAGGGTCCTTAGCATTCGTAGTTCTTATCTAATCCACTAGAGAGAGAGAGATTAGTTGAATAAGCATAAGAATAAGAGTCAGGGGTCCCGGGAGAGCATGGTTTAGCCATAGATGCAGGATTAGAATACCGCTATTTGTGGAGTCCTATTTCCCAGCTTTCAGTCTTGTTCCCATTCACGGAACACTTTCGATATCGGCTTTATTCTCCGATTGCAGCTTACTATTTTAATGAGTTATTAAACATTCTCTCGACAGGTTTGAGAGCACAGGGAGAGACCAAAGGTTTGGAACCCTGAGCCTAAGGCGTGCTCGGAGTGCTAAGGAAGTAGAGAACTTCGTCTTCGATGTCTAACAATATTTCAGAGTGGTTCATATACCGGAAGCGGATAAAGTGAGCATTACTTCCATCTATCTTGTAGGTGATCTTAAACTATGGTGGAGAAGCAGAGTTGAGGATTCTTCAGGCCAACCTATGACCGATTGGCCAGAGATGAAACAAGAGCTGATAAATCCGTTTTTGCAATGCAATGTCCAATGGCTAGCAAGAGACTGATTAAGGCCTTTGAGGCAAACGGGTTCAGTTATAGAGTATGTGAAGAGCTTCGAATCTCTGATGCTCGAAGTGGGTAGTATAAGTAAAAAAGAGAAGCTTTACAACTTTATGCCTGGATTGCTGTTGTGGGTTCAGAACGAACTTAGGAGGGAGAAAGTGAAGGACCTCGCTTCAGCTATCACGGTAGCAGAGAGTTTAATGGACTTCAAAGGAAGTTCAGATGGGGCAGACAAGAACAAAAACTCTAAAGGCAAGAAGAAATTATCAACTACACTCGACCTGGAAACAAGAGTTTTTCCTAAATCTGAAGCAGCAGCCTTATGCAAACTGAGATCTTTTTCCAAAGGTAAGGTGGTTGGTTCGGGAAAGGAATTCGATGAATCTGAAGCAGCAGATACCACAGGAGAATCGGTAGAGAGCCTATCCTTTCTTACGAGTTGTTACATACTCATACTATTGGTTGGTTTTAGAAGGAGTTGTTGCTGCTGGGTGTTTTGAACCACTTTGATTCTTTTTTGCCTCGATTTCTTAACATACATGACAGAAAATTGTGGCTTACTTGTAACTCCCTTATAGATAGACAGCAGCAATTCTGCCCTTGAGACACTACTTGCCGTTCTTTCTTGTTCTTCTCTATTCTCTGATAAGGGCCTCCTTGATCCGCTGGTAACGACCAGCTTTCAGCGAAAGAGTCCCGAAAGCAAGTCCTTACTCCTTCAAATGGGTAGCAGTTTAGCTATGTAGTCAAGAAGAGTTTATATTCAATCAAAAGTCTTCGTATCTTAGAAAACCAACTTCTTTTCAACTGTCTTCACTTTGACTTGCCATGTCCTTATATTAATATAATTGTCCTCCTCTTGGAGAAGTGCTGCATCTGAAGCAGCAGCCTTATTGTCTGATGTCCTATTGTTCTTTTCCAAGGATTGCTTCGAAGGAGGGAGCCGGCTACTTTATAGTATAGTAGTAGCCCTTCCCTCGATTCATACACAAGGTCACCAGACTCAAATTCCAATAAGGGTAGTCTTGTAGGAAGGAGGGACTTACTGCTTGCTCCGAACGATTCGGACTAACGTCATCTGATGAAACTCATCCGGAATCTTCCAAAAATCATTCGAATGTCAGATTCGGCGGCCTTCTGTTCCGAATCGCTATATTACGTCCATCCGGCCCAGTCGAAGATTTTGAAATACGACTGTTGTTTGGAACCTGGGTGTTGTATAGTTCCAGTGAACATAGTCCGAGTTGTTTGATTATCTTCGTCCAACAACTCGGCCCATTCCTTCAACATGGTCTTCCATTGTAGAAACTTGGGAAACTCTGAATGAGAACTCGGAGTATCATCCTTAGTGGACAAAGTCCGGTGCCAATTCCGTCAAAGTCTTCTTTTTTTTTCCTCCGCTATTTTGTCTTTTAGGCTTTTTTAGTGGAATATAGGCGAAGTTTAATAATGAGAGGTTAGGGGTCCCATCTATATCCGGATTCTTGAATAGAGCACTTTTTCCGTTTGGCCTCACCTTAATGACTACTACTGGTCTAAAGTGCCACTCCGTTCCCCCTTCTCTTTCTTCCTTGTTAATAATCATCTCTATGGTACTTATTTCCGCACATTGCCCTTCCCTTGAAAAGAATATTCCCGCTATTCCTTCCCGGCTTATTGTTCCACGAGGGTTTTCATCGTTTTTTCTTTTTTCAATCATTAGGTAATCGGCACCTAATGATCTATGGAATACCAAAAATTCTGTGTACTTCTGTATCTCATTTTCTATCTCGTCTTTGGTATCATGATCCCCATACATTCATTATAGTTTCAATTTATGAAGTTTGGCGTCAAGTTTAATGGGGCATATATTTGTGAGGCCCTCCTTTTCATACACCCCCATAAGGTTGCGATTATCCTTGCTTCATCGAGCTCATCTTACTCGAGAATCTTAACCTATATAACCTTGCTCTAAAAGGTCCGTGATCCCTTGTTGAGTAGGGTAATTTATTGGCAATCATTACAATAGGAACATTTGTCTTTTTTTTAAAGACTCTCGCATACTTTGAGTCAAGCCGACATTCCTGATGAAGGAATGGAGTAAGGGCAGTCCCTTTCCATCCCCATCCCCCCGAGGGGGACTTAGGGGGGTAAGGGACCGCTTTTTGTTGTTTTGGCTTGCGAAGAAGTGAAAAAAGGCCCCGAAGATTTAGCCTTACCACTCGCGATATTCCCTCCCTTAGAAGTGCGCGCACCCCATTACCAGAACTAAGTTTAAGGTTATAACAGAATTTGGTAATATCCAAAAGATCAACCCAATTGTGTTGATTGGCCGCAATCAAATGTCTCCAATATTCTTCTAAGAGACCATTCACACGTTCTGTCTGCCCATCGGTTTGAGGATGGTTAGTCGTAGAGAAGTTGAGTTTAGTTCCTATTAACTCAAACAAAGACGTCCTGTGAACCGAGCATCCCGATCACTCACCACATCCGCCGGTATTCCCAAGTACTTTACAACATTCTTGAAGAATAGATCTGCGGCCACCTCGGCAGTACATGCATGTGGGGCGAGGGAAAAAGAAGCATACTTGGAAAAGCGGTCGACCACCACCATAATCGACCAAAAATCCTTCACCTTTGGTAATCCAGTGATGAAGTCCATAGATAAACTGACCCATGGCTTCTCTGGAATAGGTAACGGTTTCAACAAGCCGGCAGTCTTCTGCCGCTCCACTTTGTCCTGCTGACAAAGAAGACAGGTTTTTACAAAGTGTGAAAAAGCATCCTCCATGTTAGGCCAATAAAAACTTCAGGAAAGGAGAGCCAGGGTTCGTTGCTGACCCGGATGACCCGCCCATGGAGTCTCATGATTCTCGCTCAGAAGTTTACTACGAAAAAACTAACAACTGTTGGAGACATAAGATCGTTGGTCCTTAGCATAGAGGACTCCGTCCTCTACCCAAAATCGCCGAGTGACTCCCTCTCTCACTTGTAGAAGACGGGAAGTCACCACATCTTTCTCGGTTTCAGCCCTAATCTGTTGGAAGATATCGCCTTCAACCGGCGAACACTGGAAGAAAAACCTGCTGCGAGTATCGGCCACTACATTGATCTTGCCCGGTTTATATTTCAAAGTACAATCAAACTCTGCCAAAAGCTCTTGCCATCGGGCTTGTTTTGGCCTAAGTTTCTTTTGAGTATCAAAGTAGCTCATTGCAACATTCTCTGTCTGGATTTCAAACTTCCCACCCAATAGATAATGTCTCCAAAGCAGCAAGCAATGTACTACAGCAGTCATCTCCTTTTCGTGAACAGTAAAACACTATTCCGTCTCATTAAGTTTCCAGCTTTCGAAGGCCACCGGACGACCTTCTTGCACTAAAACAGCCAAAGGAGTCCGATCGAAGGCATCCCTTTCTACCTTGAACGGTTTATCAAATTCAGACAATTTGAGCACTAGTTCGTTCGATATTGCTCTCTTCATCTTGTCAAACGTCATTTGACAATCAGGAGACCCGAACCATTTCTGGTCTTTCTTCAATAAGTCTGTTAACACTACGACTTTCTTCGAATAAGCTTCCATAAAAGGCCTAAAAGAGTTTGCCAAACCCAAGAAAGATCTCAATTCAGTGATCTTAGTGGGCGTAGGCCACTCAAGAATAGCCTTGACTTTTCTTTCTGGCAACCCCCAATACGATGTCCCTAAAACTGCATCTCTGTCTAAGCGAAGATTTTTCCTGCTTCAAATACAATTCATGCTCACGGAGCTTAGCACTGAGCTACCATTTCCTCTGATCTAA
Organism: Datisca glomerata; assembly: GCA_003255025.1. Taxonomy (NCBI): domain Eukaryota; kingdom Viridiplantae; phylum Streptophyta; class Magnoliopsida; order Cucurbitales; family Datiscaceae; genus Datisca; species Datisca glomerata. Next base: position 291,647 of record QANY01009254.1, on the reverse strand, counting down.
TGCCCCTATGCGCCACTCCTCTTTGCTTGCTTGCATCTTCACTAAGTACGAGCTCCTAGGCATCTACCGTTTTCTTGCTTCCATCCGCCTATCTGATCTTTTGAACAGGCCTTATTACTACAGAGAAATTTCTGTATACAGGAATTGCGATATGGCTTAGCTTCTTAGCTCTAAAAAAAGGAATAGCGGTCTGGTTCTAGCTTAGCTCATGAACTCCTAAACGGGAAGATTCCTAGCTACTTAGTTTATCCTATCTGTTCTTCCGACCAGTTCTAGAAAAAGGGTGGGCCTATTTCCAATTCTTTTTGCCTGAGAGCTTGTTTGTGCGGGCTCATGTCCATATTTCCGTACTTTCATCTCATTCCCTTCCTCTATATGCTCTTCTCTTTCCTTTCTCTCTCTCTAACCTGTACAATATCATTTCGTAAAACCCAAAATAGAATAACCATCTCCTTCTCTCTCTGTGAATTCTCCTTTCCAAGAACACCACAAAAAAAGCCCTAGCTTTCTTGATCACATCACAAACAATGGCGAAACCCACTTGTCTTTGCTCTCAATCCCGATAACCCTCTTATTTTTTCTCTTCTTCTTGTGTTTATTATGTATTTTTTCTTGAAACCCTTTAACTGGTTTTGATCAATCTTTCTTCTGTTTACAGGTCCGAGTTATTTGGGTTTTGTGTTCAACGCCACAGATTTACCATCAGAGGACTACATCATCGTCGGAGGCGGCACCGCCGGCTGCCCGTTGGCAGCAAGGCTATCTTAGTATTCTCGGGTTCTGGTGCTTGAAAGGGGCGGTGTTCCGTACGGAAAGCCTAATCTGATGACCCAAGAAGGCTTCCGCACCACTCTCATGGAGGTCGACGCTTTCGACTCCCCGGCGCAAGCCTTCACCTCCGAAGACGGCATCCCCAATGCCCGAGGCCGGGTTCTTGGCGGCAGTAGTGCTATCAATGCCGGGTTCTATAGTCGAGCCGATCAAGAATTCTACGGAAGGTCAGGGGTGAATTGGGACCTCCGAGTGGTGAACCAGTCTTATGAGTGGGTTGAGAGGGCTATCATCTTTAGGAAGCCAGTGTTGATCCCTATAATGGGTTTACTTTGGATCATTCAGTGGGTACCAAGATTGGTGGTTCGACATTCGACAGTTCTGGTCGTAGACATAGTGCTGCTGATCTCCTCAGCTATGCGAAAGCTTCGAATATTCGAGTGGTTGTCTATGCAAGTGTTGAAAGCATTTTTTTAGCCTCTTCTTCGCCTTATTCTGGATCGAAGCAATCGGCAACGACCGGCCATGCAATGGTGCGTGAAAAGGGAGAGGTGATGCTCTGTGCTGGGGCTCTCAGAAGCCCACAGCTTCTGCTTCTGAGTGGCATTAGACCGAGGCCGTACCTCTCATCGTGGGGAATTCCTGTGGCTCATCACTTGCCTTATGTCGGACAGTTCCTCTATGATAACCCCCGAAATGGCATCTCAATTGTGCCCCCAATGCCATTGGAGCACTCTCTGATACAAGTCGTGGGCATAACCAATTCAGGGGCAGGGGCTTACCTTGAAGCAACTTCCAATGTCATACCTTTTGTCTCCCCTGCTCGCTCTGTTTTCATTCAGAACCCAGCTTCATCATTGTATCTCATTGTGGCCACCCTGATGGAGAAGATTACTGGGCCACTCTCCGCAGGTTCACTCCGATTGGCATCTACGGATGTCAGGGTTAACCCAATTGCTCGGTTCAACTACTTTAGTAATCCGGGTGATGTGGAGCGGTGTGTGAATGGCACCCGCAAGATCGATGATGTACTGAGGAGCCGTTCCATGGAGGATTTCAAATTCAGGGAATGGTTTGGGGCCGAGATTTCAGATACGTGGGGCCTGCATTGCCCGTTGATCAATCAAATGATCGGCTGATGGGAGAGTTTTGCCGTCGCACAGTGAGTACTATATGGGGCACTATCATGGTGGACGCCTTGTGGGCAAGGTAGTTGATCGCAATTTCAGGGTTATTGGGATTGATGCTCTCCGAGTTGCTGATGGTTTGATATTCACTGTATCACCAGGGACCAATCCTCAGGCTACTCTTTTGATGCTTGGACGGTCAGTGTCTTTGTTGTTATCTGAATGCTTGAGTTTTTTTTTGCTTTGTTTTGGCAGGTATGTTGGTATGAAGATACTCAGAGAGAGAATGAGATAGAGTTGAAAACTTACCCTCTGACCCTGTTGTGCCAAAAGGTACTATAAGCTTACTTTGCTGCTAATCTGCTAGCCATCTACCAGTATTTCCTCTTCTGCTTCTGTTTTTGGGTTTTTTCTGTGATGTGTACTTTCTGTCTTTGAAGATAGAGAGAAGGCTAGTTTAGGAGTCTAATTTTGTTGATTCATTCATTCAAAGAATAAGAGTGTATGATAAGAAAGTGCTCTTCCTTTAGGGATATATTCAAGTATCATTTTACAAACTGCTTTGATTGATTAAGATGAAAACTTCACGCAGGTTGTGTATATCACGTATATTTGTTAGTCTATGATTTATGAGTTGGACTGGGCCTCCATGTCTTTGTCTCTGTGTGGTTTCTGAGCTAGGAGCGCTTGGAATTTCAATCCTACTCATAGACTAGGTAGCTCTCCTTCTCTTCTCTTATGAGAGATAGGCGCTATACGGCCATTTCTCTTTAGACAAATGACTGTCCCATTCCATTGCTGAAAAATACAAAGTAGGATTCAGCCGCGTGGTGAATGAAACAACATTCATTGAATGAGTTGACGCTAAACCTCCTGCTCTTTAAGAGAGTAAGGGTTGTCTGCATTACTGGATTAACTAGAATGAATAGTAGTAGAAACTAGAGGGCCACGTAGACTATTCAGAGGAGGTATGCTAATCAATGATCTATCGATGTAGCTAGTGTTACTGAAGCTGCTGCTAGATATGTGCTATTGGCTTAACTGGCTCTAAACCCTCCCACCCGATAAAGGAATGCCATTTCAGGTGCTTCACGAGATCATCAAAAGACTCCGCCGCATCATAAAAGACCTCTTTCTATACGTGCTCCTTGATCCGGGAGCCCTCTCTTGTTGCATTCAATAAGCCAACTTCTTTTTCTGGGGACATCCTTGCCAATGAGGCCATTAATTGGTTTCAGACCGAACTGAGTCTAGTTGGGAAGTAGGTGTCCCTTCTTAGACTGACATCAGTCTAGATCAATGCCTTCCCATAATGGATGTGAAGTGTCCTTAGCGAATCTAAGTCGGTGTGGCCACAATCTTATATATATATATATGCCTCTTGTTGATCTATCGAATAGATGAAGTCCATTTTCAAGGTCTGACTTTCAAAGATGAGAGCAGGAAAGCGTGCCCTTCCTTTTGTAGGCTACCTTTTTCCCTCATTCTGAATGAACTTGGCCAGCTCAAGATTCATCTTCTTATCTGTAGGCATAGCTTTCTAGGAACTAGCCCTTGTTCAAGGGGCAAGGTTGAGATCTCTGTGGCATAGCGCTCAATTAGCCTGTCTAATCTTTCCTTTCTTAAGTAGACTTGATTCACTAAACTCTTTTGATCTTTCTTCGTCTCCTTTCTAGACTTCCATTTTTCTTTCTTTACACCTTTTTCAAGGTCTACCAAGACAGAGAAAGATGAACCAAGACATCCGCTTTCTTCTTATTCTTATACATCCTTCCATAGAAAAAGGATGGTTTGATCCGAGTCTATCCTGACCTAGTGAGAGATATCGGGGTTAGTAGTCAATCATGAGGACGTTTGTCCCCGGCATAAGCCATTTGAAGGCTATCCGAAGTCTGCTTAAGATAAAGGGCCTTGAAGAAAAGTCCAGATTGACTCACTAACTTACGAACGTTCTTTGCGAACAAGTAGTCCCCAATGCAATGTGACTTGTTAAGACCTTCAAGGATGATGAGTCAAATCTTGTTTATAAATCCACCTCCTCTAGCTTTAAGGCGTTGTCGGTACATCGTCCGCCCTATCTTTCTCTTTTGATTTTTATTCAAGCAATTTGACCTGACCCTAGTTTTGACCCACCCTCTTTCTTACCCCTATTAAGTTAGACTTGCTACACCTATAAATCTATGATATGAGAAGTTGTTACAGCATTGAGAGTGATTCATATCATTAGTGATGTCACTATCATTGCTAAGGCTCTGGCCCTTCCTTCTGTTCTTCTTTCTTCCATTCCGGAGACCCCTCTTTCCTCGAATCGTTTCGCAATGCTTGTATGAATACTCTCGTCCGTGCACATGCACATAAATTCAGAATTTTTTGCTTCAAAAACTCTATCAATTTCCTTGATTAACTTGATTTTACTTGGATTTAAGATAGCGGTTGGATCCACCTCTAAAATGAATTGAGGTGTTAATTCCCAAAAGGCAAGAAGCCCTAAAAGTCAGGAAAGACTAAACATTAATTCGACTGAACTTCTTTTGAATTCATGAGATCAATAGTCCAATAGCGTAGCATATCAGCCAGCCCCTGGTCTGGTGTTTGCCGAAAGCCCCTTGATGTCCTTCTTGCTCCCTGCTTAGATAGAACGGCAAGTATACTTCCAGGTTTCTAACGCGTGGACAATTTTCTTTGAGCAAAGTAGAGATCTCCTGAATTCCAAAGTTGTGGTACTCTCCTATATTGTTTCAAGAATTGGATTGCAATAAAATAATCTATTTGACGATCTAACTCTTGTTCCATTTATTTTGATTCCATTCTAAGCGAACTCTTCTTGCCATTCTGATCATCTCCCAGTATCTTTCTTTCTTCCAAAACTTCGTTCAATTCTTTTTTCTTATTATTATATATTATTGAATAAGGGTCATTTTCGAGGCTTTCCTACGAATAGAATCATTTGACGATACCAAATATGTATTTCCTTATCAGAGAGGGGCCTCAATGGAAGCGGGGCTTTTTTCTTTTCAAATCCGTTTAGGGGGGAAAGGAGGAGAGGCACGGAAACTTGATGTCTAGGGGATCTCCCTAGTCCCAGAGTGGGAGTGCCGATGAACTAAACTTGGGAGTAGTGGAAGTATGTTGAGCGCATGTCGTTCGCCTTTACTTTAGTATTGAGTAGTACTTAAGTAGCTAAGTTGACAAAGGTGAACAGCCTCCTCTTCTTTATAGTCGTAAAGGGCCTCTCAGAAAAGTAAGGAAGGAGGCATTCAAAAGTCCGACCACTATATCATAGGCCTTCTGGTGGGAAGGCCGACGACTACACGGACTTTATACCAAGTCATGAGTGATAGCGAAGCCAAGCCTTCGCCTATATGCGAAGGGACGAAAGCCCGACGAAGGCCTATGATATAGTCAGAAAGAAAGTACATTAAGGTTACGAAGTCACTTAGCCATCTACAAAGGGAAAGACGTCGGTACGGAGTCACATCAACTGTGGATATAGACTAGGCTATAAGGAACGGAGTCTTAAACTATGGACCGAGACTACACTAAGGAACAAGGAAGCTTGACTGAGCAAAGAAGTCAAGGAACGAAGCTGCTTCTCTAATAATAGCCCCAATAGGAGGGGGAAGTTTTTTTAAAAAGTCTTTTTTTCTTTCTATTTAGAGAGAGGGGGCTAAAAGTTCTTAGGAAGAGCCGTACGAGGCAGCTCACGTACGGTTCGGGAGCCGAGCCCCAGCACAGGGGCTTAGGTCAACACTTATATAATAGCCAGTCATCAATTGGAAGCGGGCAAGATGGTGATGAATTGTGATTAGTCCAAACCTTCGACCAGCGACTTATTGCGACCCGCCCAAAATGGCCATACATACTAAGACCTTATTCACACAGCGAAGAAAGGTCGAGTGGAAGGGGGCAGTCAGCTGGCTGCTTCTTGGCCACGCCCCCCTGCTTATAGATACGAGATACTTTATCTAAATTATCAAATAGGAAATTGCATACCATTAGCCGATATACGTATAGGAACATGGTAGACAGTTTCTATGGGGTGTAGGCCTCCCAAAAGGTAACGGAGGCGTGCAAAGGTTTCCTCGGGCCAGACGGAGATTGGCCCTCGAGTGCAAAGGCAGAAGGGAGCTTGACTGCAAGACCCACCCGTCGAGCAGGCGAGTCTCGTGTGTGATAGTCTGACCCGGATTAAGGATATAGTTCCCCTCCTGGTCTAGGTTAGGGTTCCAAACCTGCCCTATCCCTTAAAGCCCCAGAGCTCGAGGTCTACTTCTACCTAGATACATACAGCTTGCCTTACGACCATTTCAGAGCCAAGCCTCCTTTTCTGATAGAGGGGAGTGAGAAAGAGATTGATTTTCGGATCGCCTAATTCAATAGCTCAAAAATAGGTGGAGTTCGCCCTCCCTATTGTATGAGGTGCATTGCCATCGTCTCTCTTTCCTTTGCCAGGTTACGTGGCATGGATTCGTCAAAAAGCTGAAAGATTATGCCCCGGAGATGCTTGCAATTGAGAACATTGAAGCCGGGAAGTTCGATGCGAAGATAGCCAGGCTCTTTATTTGTCATCCGATGAGCTTCACGTGGCGGCCCTACAAGCATGGTATTTAAGAGATGCCCTAAATCTTGTATGATTGGTCGACAAGATCGATGAAAAGGGCCCTTGCTACTTATTGCTATTGTGAAAATGCATCAAAGAGAGTCTCTGGTCTCCATGCGATGCGGCATTCTGACGTTACGGCAGGGGAACGTGCTTCGGGCAGAACCGTAAAATCCCCCCCGGTTTGCAAGACACCCTACGGAACTGGTAATCCCCGTTTGACTTGAAAGGAGCATTGTTCAGCAGGTGCGCAGCAAGTATTCTTTCACAAGTTTGACGCAAGTCGTCCGGTCCGTTGTTTGTTTTTTTTAAGGCTTATCCGGGGGCTGCAGCTCTGGGGCATCAAATTCCTCTTCTTTCTTTTGCTGCTGATCTCACATCGAGAGCAACTCCTTCTTGTTCAGGGTCATCAGATGAGAGATCTTCCTCCGATTCCGAGAAATCCGTCAAGCGGGGGGCTACCCTCGACTCACCTCTCTATCTATAAAAACCCCTCCCCAGAGGAGAGGAGAAGCTCCAGGATGAGTATGTCCTGGATTCCCGAATTCATTCTCGTCCTGATCCACCATGGAATTTTCTAAATCTACAAAAACATTGACGGAGAGGGCTGGTAATGATCTTTGAGAAGATCACAAGGTGCTGAAGTGGCAGGATAGGAGGGGGGATCCGTAGGTTTTTGTGAAAGGGATGCTCTTATCATGTTCTTGCTGAAAATCAAAACCTAATTCCTCTATTTGATGTCGATTCATCCACACTTCCATTCTTTGTAGAGGAAGGCTAACTGCTTGCTGGCTGGGAGCTGTATGAGCGGTAACGTCCACGTACGGCTCCGTGAGAAGGGCGATGGACAGAAATGGCCTTGTTGTACCTCACTCTCGTCTTCAATGGGGTCTGCTCTTTTTTTTTTGGGAGAGTATGCCAATATGATCTTAATGAGGTGCGGGGCTTTGCATCTGACATTCGTTGGGCTTCCCTCTTCGGGAGCCTGCGTCCCGGCGTTTTTGTGCAATAAACCCCTCCGGCCGAAGACTAGTGGTAGGTGGTCCCGCGGAGCTTTCGGAGAAGGGTAGCCTAGTGTGTAAGCACAGCAATGAACCGCGGCGAACCCTCAGACGACCTATCTAAGATTAGGGGGGAGATCCTCAGTAGTGGTGACCCTTTCACTCTTCCACGGACTGATATATGTACTGAATGCTCATACGGGAAAGTTGACTCCTGGGTCTGGAACCTAGGGGGTTGCTCCGAGAAATCTCCTTTCTTTCTCGTCCACTCAGGGGGGTGCGGACACACCTTCACGTTCTCTAACAAAAAAAACTATGGAAAATCACATGGTTTGACGGGTACAAAATGCTCACATGTCAACACTAACTTTGTTCGTATTTTTAATACTCCCAATTCCAAAAGCAATTGGGGAATTTGATTTGCCACTAAACCCCCAATGGATCCCCATAATTATTTATCCAAAATTCCTCAATATCAAATGTAAAGGAAAACAACAATAAGCAATTCTATAAGAGAATGTTAGTCCAAAACACATAAATAGCTTTTGATAAATTATTCTCCAACCTCAATATATTATAACAATGTGTTTCGATATATAATTGTATTGTCATAATGATAATAAGTATCCATTGCCAAAGTTCAAAAGCAGAACCTTTTATTATTCTCGAACATCGTTCTCTGCCATTTTTGTTCCTTTTCTTTTCTCATCCCCTCCGCTGCTTGAACTGAGTTTAGACACAATATATCAATAGGTTTAATGATCTGTACCATAAATATTAAATTTCAGGCCCCGAGCAACAATTTATCCGCCCGGCCAGTCATGTCGGCAAGGCTGTTGTTTTACAAATAGGACACAGATTCTTCAGCAAAAGCCACTGCTTAATGCAGTTGGAATGGAAGTTGTGCCCACAATCTAATGTTCCAATAGTATCTGCGTCAGCATATTGCTCCTGCCGTTTAGCATACATCAGTAAATTCTAATAAAAAGAGGGACAGAAAAATAAGAGGAAAAAACTAAAACACTCGAGAAGCCGTTTTTCATTTGCCTCATCTCTCTTCATCTATCTTACTTGGTGTAACCTCTCTTCATCACGGAACCAGATTGTCTCCTCCTCTGATGAACAGGAGACGATCATGTCCGATCTGGTCATTGACTCAGAACTTGACTTCGGCCGGCTTTGCAAAGAAAAAATCACATCTCATTTTTTTTTTTAAATTTCCGTGTTCCGATGGCCCAGATAAGCCAAACTGATCACCACCTGTTTGGCCCCACAACAGGAGGTGATCTGTTTCACTTCATCACTGCAAATAGAAACAGTTAATACCTGACAAATGCAGCATGGTTCCATATCAGATGGAGGTCCTCTTGGGACTAATGCATACTTTTGTTGTCTCATGAGCTTCAATATGGTATCTTCGCTAAGCCCCGTGCTAACATCTCCAATGCGTTCTTCCAATGCTAAGAGTTCCTACATTCCAATAGTTAAATTTAGAAGATTAATTTCAATGGGGTCCACGTTGCTAGTATATCTTGCTCCATTTTTACCTCATATGACATGTTATCAACGTCAAGGCGCATATCTCTGTGCCTGTCATGAAATTCGGCCATTCCATGATGTATAAACGGGTCAATGAGCATATAGTCCTGCAATCACTCGCCACTTCAAAGTCAAATGCTAAAGTAAACAAAGTCAATGGTGCAACAAGGCAAATAACTTAAGCTTATCAATGTCATCTGGGAAACTTCATGTTTGTCCTTGTGAATGTAATTACAGTTGAAAGCCACACCCATTCTTCTCCTTAAAACGTAGGTGTTACGAAACATGATACCGGTGCCTTATAACTAGAACAAAAGGAGCATATCCAGGTGATATGAGACAACTTAACACACTCTCCTGGACCACAACGCGGTAGTCAAACTAAACAGCTCACCAAACAATCCGAACTAAGAAGCACAAATAAAGGTCCAACCAAATTTTGATACCAATTTGAACAGTCCGGTCATCACTTCTTGAACCTAGGGGTTAAAGATAGATCTACTAGCGCAATATGGGCAAATCCAGGCAGGGACAACGTTCCAACAACTTTTATGCATCATCTCTCTACAACTACTGAGTATGTCTAATAGCTTGGCTAAATTACTTAGATTGTTGCTTATGGATGTAATCATATGTTTGTGGTTACAAGTTGATGATGCTTAAGCACGGACCAGAAACCTTCTGAATTTTTTAAGAAAGTCTAGGCACTAGGTTCTTATTTTCCACCAGTTTTCTTCTTTCCCTGTTGACAACTTATAAAACATTAAACATCCACCAAAATTTCGTTCAAATTTGAGAGGACGTATTATGAACATATCCAAACTGTAATAATAGATAAGAAGGTTATTAAAAAAACACAAAGCAATCTTAATTTGGCATGTGGTTTTGGTGTAGCATAGCCAGCATGTTTATCTAATAGCGATGCAGTGACAAGTAGAAGAAGTGAATTGTGTCTGATATACGGATTACTAAACAAGAATTTGTTAAGAACACTACAGCTTGCTGAGTGCTGACGAAGACAAGAAAAAGATCTGAAATCAAAGCATCAATAATCAATAATTAAGAGCTTCCTTAGCTTAGAACTAATTTATAGTCTTTTCTTTTATTTGTTTTGGTATATAAGCTACTTGACTACGTTTCTTTATAATTTCTTGAATTTTAAAATCAGGGGTATTTTCGTAATTTGAGTTATTATGAATTGCAGGTTTTGTTTTGAGTTGTTAATTTTTATTTAGGATTTTCAGCTGATAGACTTTATCTTGAAGGTTAAAAGAGGCTATCTTTATAGGAGAAGAAGTCAAAGTCCACTAGGACTCTGATTTCCTAGTTAATTAGGAGTCTTGGAGTCATTAGGATTATATTCCAGCAGCATCTTTTCTGCAAATATCTTCTTTAATTTATGTTTTAGCCGATTTTGATTCATAGACTGAGATATCCAGCAAATTTGCTTTCTTGATACAATTCTAACCCTAGGTGTGAGGCCCAAGGATTTCTATGAATAATTCTTAGAGAAGACATTCTTCTTCTTTCATCTTCCTTCAGATTTTCTATTTTATTTTTCTTGATATATTTCTTGCTGAAAACCCTAGATCAATATCCAAAAACTCTAATCTTGCAACCTTAACCCTAAAATATAGTTTTAGTCCATCATACCATCCTACATCAAGTTCATAATTCAATTTAAGAATTTGTCCTATATCACTTGCAAAACTGGGAACAATTATATACATGAAATAAATTGGTAAGTCAAATCAAACCTCCGTTCGTATGTTCTCAGCTCTACGCATGGCATTCAGTACTTGACGAATCTGGTGCAGTTAGAAGAATAAATAGTTAACTTGCAGTCAAAATGCTTTGTTTCCAAAGTTACATTTAGCTGTTACTGTTAGGTTACTGCTGCAGCCTATTGGAACCCACATACAATCAACTATAGAGCTTAAATTTATTGCACAATGTATTATCTTTCAAATTTCTCAAACCTTGGAAGTAACACTCGTTCACGATATGACGAGAAATGCCAAACCAACCAGACTCAAATTAGTAGAAGACAAGAAAATTGAAAGTCCAGGAAAAAAAAAACTGCAGCAAACCTCAGATAATAGTCGGCGCCTGCCATCGATGTCAGTGGCTAAAGCGCGTAAAGAACGGGGAGTACCAAGTACTTCATCACTGAGTCTCTCCATAGAGAATGCTGATCTAGGATTTGGTTGACGATGCCTCTGGCTACTTGACCTAGACGGCATTATTGCATCCCTTGATGAAGACGGAACTGAAGATGATGGGTAAAAGTGACCAATACGGACCCCAGATTCAGCTTCAGCTGATGGAAACAAAGACCAAGGCTCAAATTCTAAATTTCTTTGCTGGTTTTCAGTTGGGGAGCTGTGGTGAGGAATCTGTGCAGGATTGGGTAAAGAATGAACGCTTGAATCAGGGATAATACGAGATGTTGAAGGAACCCCAACTGAAGTTCCTATATTTCCAGTTGCCAATCTCCAACTCAATGGATCCTGCGCTGAATTTCTAATCTGCATTGCAGGTACAGTACCATTCCTTGAGGTGCTACATAAATCCAAATTTTCTCGTATAGCTGCACTTGTTTCTCTGGAGGTCGAATTTGTTAAGCTGCCCATCCTTGAATTGGGAATCCCTTCCCACGGGAAACGTCGAATGTTTCCTGAAGTGCCAGGAACTAGTGGTGTATGAGACAGACCCTGGGGAGTTCTTACGTTTCCAGGGGAAAGGTCAAATGTTTCATTAAAAGGGACAGGGCCAGTCGACTGGCGAGTGGGGTATATAATTTCGTGTCTTGTGCTACCGGCTGATAACATACTGAATGGCACAGAGTCCTGTGAAATCCCTAAAGGTACTATTCTATTCCAATCTCTCATACGGCTCTCAAAGTTTCCTGTGACATTGGAAGAAGGAAAATCATCAGAAGGTACTCCTACTCCCCTCCTACTTGCACTAATGATTGAGTTTGGCTGTTCTCGAGGACCTCCGCCATGGGGAAAGTGTGCTGGAGTGGATAAACTTAAACTACTTGAAGGAGAAGGACCGTAGCAAGTAGTATCTGCTTGCCACAAGCTATTTTCTGGTTGTGGGAAGGAGCTTGAACTTTCACCAGGGTAAGACTGCCTGGAAGTTCCTTCAAGGGCTTTCCGCTTGCAGGATAAACCCCATGTACCCAAAGAAGAGCTGGAACCACCGTCATTTTCCTCCAGATAATCAGTGGTTCCAGATGAAGTCTCAATGTAATTGGATAAGGCGCTAGCTGAAGATGCCTGCTCTCTTTCTAATCCATTCGTATGAGCTCCGATTTCCAGCCTGCCACTACCGATGTTCCCCTCATTGTAAGTAATGTTATTAGTGCTGGAACCTCGCAAAAGCACTGGTCCACCTGGAAACGGTGTATTAGTTGACTCAAAGTGCCTTTCTTCAGATCTTGGAGCAGCACCAATACAGGTACTGAATGGAGACCAGGCATGTTCCATTTTTAACCCTTCATCATTAACATCGTTTTGCAGATTAAGCCTAGAGCTAGATTCACCAGAACTAGCAGACTGTGCACATATTGCTTCACTAGAAGATGTCATAAAATTAGGAAATCTCTCTTCTCCAGTGTTTAACATGTTACAAGGTATAGAGTGCTGAGTCATAGCAGAGCTGCTGGAAGTAGATCCCTGCCCGATATCCAAAACTTCAGGGAAGGAATTAATGGTGCTGCTGCTTCGCCCTTGCATCAGTGCCAACTTATTTCACCTGAAAATGTAAATACGGACACTTGACACCTCCGTATACAAATTACAGAATACAATAACTCTATATAGACAACTGATAAGGAATATTGACGGGAAAATAATGCATATAAACAGGAAAGATATGAAAATTAATCAAGACGGAATTAAAAACATTAGAAAAGAAATTACTTAAGATCACTACAGAGAAATGAAGAATCCAAAACCATGATAAATCGTAGTTACAGGTGCTTTTGAACAGAAAAGTAGAAGAGGATAATTCAGTTCCAAATCTATACATGTATGCAATTGATGATAAATCGTAGTTACAGGTGCTTTTGAACAGAAAAGTAGAAGAGGATAATTCAGTTCCAAATCCATACATGTATGCATTTGATAAATGCAACAATTTACTAAATTAAGCTGTCTTTCGTCTCTTTCTCTCTGCCTTTTTTTCGTTTTGGTCTTTTGCTGTTGTTTAGTTTCACACACTTTACATTTTCTTGCAAGTTAATAGTTACTACTATCAGAATGTCATCTTTTCAGTTTCTTTGGAGTAGAAACCTTCAATTTATTCACAATTAGTGGAATTATGCACCTTTTATGGTACGCCCATACATTATAATGCCAAACACTGATAGACAATCCAGATTTCTGTCTGAAGAACAGCTTCTCAATAATAATGCCAATACATTATTCACGTTAAAACTACTCAAAAATAGCAACAGCAAAGATGGACACTCAAAAACCTCAAAACTCAAGAAAATTAAATTATTAAACATGTATATTTTCAGAAACTAGATAGTAAGAATAACAAAGGAAAAACAGACTCTGTGGCTAAAAAAAATAAAAAGACTTCGTGGCAAGAAAGAAAAAAATACTTTTTTGAGGCAAAAATTACTCTCCCCAAAAGAATTTCTAAAGACGCACTTTAACTGGAAGTCATCTTATTCTTTTATCAATTTTTAAATCAATACCAATTTGAAGTCACATTATGTCCTTGTTGACGTCGCTTCCATTCATCTTCCAGGAATTGTGGTATTTGCTTTAGCATGATTCTTCATAAAATATTATTAGTTCCTACTCAGTTGTCAGTAAGAGTCATTATTAAACCTGCTTGATCATACAAGAATATCTAAATGTTCGCATAATTCAAACAGCTACTACTTATTCCTACATAAAATCAAAGAACCAAAGTACGCATAGGAAATCTAATATCCAATTTCAGTAATTTCGTCACTTGATATCATACAGTGAATAGACTCAGTTTAGTGATATCCAGTTGTGTAAGTTTACAAGCAATGTCTATAAACTAGCCTGTAATGTTAATGTAAATTTTAAAAACAGGATTACAACCGATAGTTTCAGATAAGAAGAAGACAGAGATAATTAACCAGCTCAAATACTTTACTGAGAACTACATAAAACTTGTCCATTATTGCGAGCCAACCGCACTAGCACCATATAGTTAGTGAATCTTTCCGTGGTGGCCGATTCAGGATCTTTGCCGTTTTTGGCCAAAGAAATTTATCAAACTCAGCTTCCATTGATTCACAATATGAAATATTTCCAAGTCCATGTCACAGAACCAATTTCTATCTCGTCAAAAAACACATATAAGAGAGCATTAACCGGCACAAGCAAAGGAAAACGAAAACAAAAAACAAACAAAATCAGCTCACCCTATCCCTAGATTCTCACACAACAACAGCAACAACAAAAACAAAATTCGCCATCCGCAACCAAATTGAGATAGTAACAGTTATAGAAAGCAGTGATAATCAATAACCGAAGAAAATCAGACCGATTAAACCAGGAGTACCTTAAAATAGATTGACAAGATCGAAGAAAGCAACAGTCAGAAAAGAGGTCCTCAAGACAATCAGCTGAGCCAGATTTACAACAAATTTCCATCCACACAACTCCGATTCTTCATCTTCACAGTTCCTTACGATGATTTAGAGAATAAGGAACTCGGAGAGAGAGAGAGAGAGAGTAAACAGTAATCTCCTAAGAGGAGAGAAAATGTTGTAAGATTTTGTTGGGCCGGGGTTGGATCGGAGTGGTCGGAGCCAGTATCCACGTAGCTTGCATGCAGTGTACATGGGGCCCACCTGAATTCTCTCTGAAAATATAAATTAATTTTGGGGAAGCTATAGAAATGGAAAATGAAAGTCTCATGATTGAAATTTGAACCAATTTTTACCAAAGGTATTTCTTGATAAGAAATCATGACTCATGACTCTAGATGATGGAAATCTACAATCAAAGAGGTTGAGATGCATCTTTCAGTAACTAAATGAGGAATCTGAAAATAAAAAAGAAAGAATGAACGTAAGATTATCATCTTATATAGTGAAATCTCATAGGAGGAAAGCTTATGTCCTGTAAATTTCTGATGATAACGGTAACATGTTAGATGACCTCTCTACGATTCAGAACCATATCTTACAATTCTATAAGAAACTTTTGGGGACTCAATCTCCTATTCTTGAGATAGACTGGGGCATCATCCAAAGAGTTCTCCTTGCTAAAGTAAAGCTTGGTTTTATTGATTTGCTGGTTAGAGACTTTACTGCAGATGAAGTCAAAGAAACATTCTTTTCCTTTAAGGACTCAAATCTTCAGGCTCTTATAGGTATTCACTAGCTTATTTAAGGGGACTTGGAACATAATAGGACAGGATGTCACTAATAATATACTAGAATTTTCGCAGAATGGGGAATTACTTAAGATTTTCAATGCTACAACAATCATTCTCATCCCTGAAGTCCCAAATCCTTCCAAAGTTTCAGAGTATAGACCCATTGCTCGTTGCAACCTCGTTTATAAATGTATCACAAAGATGCTTGCCAATAGATTGAAACTTGTACTTCCTGACCGGATTAGCTTAAATCAAACTGCTTTTATACCTGGCAAAACTATAGCAGATAACATCCTTCTTACAAAAAAAAATAATGAGAGGGCACCACAGAAATTCTTAGAATCATAAATGCACTCTCAAAGTGGATTTACTTAAGGCATGTGATAGTTTGAGCTGGTTTTTTATTGGCAAAGTGTTGCAAGGAGTGTGGCTTCCATATAAGTTTATAAGCTGGGTCATGGAATGTGTAACAACTACAACCTACTCTATCAACTTAAATGGCAGCCTCTAGGGTTTCTTTTTTAAGGTGGCAGGGGGCTTAGGCAAGGAGATACACTATCTTCTTACCTATTTGTTCTCTCCATGGAAGTTCTAATAGGTTTGATCAATAAATGTATGTCTCTTCCTTCTTTCCAGTTCCATTGGAGATGTAAGAAAAACAAAATAGTCAATCTGTGTTTTGTAGATGACATTGGTATTCTGTAAAGGAAACTTGAATTTGTTAAGATTGTAAAGGCAGGCATTGAGCTATCCAGCAGGTTATATGAGCTTAAACCAAATGAAGCTAAAAGTAGCATTTTCTTCTCTGGTGTGTTGAGGACTGTGTACAACAAAGCATTCTTCCTAAGATAGGTTTCAGTAAATGTATTCTTCCTGTAAATATCTTGGGATTCCTCTCATCTCTTCAAAATTTAGCGAAGTCCATTGTGAAATCTTAGTGGACACAATTATTAAGAGGACCAGGGCTTGGGAAAACAAACACATGTCCTATGCAGGTAGATTGTAGTTGATCAAGACTATTCTTATTGCTATTTAGGGATACAGGCAAGCTTGCTCATCTTACCCAGGCATTTAATGAAGGAAATCAATATTGTTCTCAAAATATTTCTCTGGAAGGGGAACTCAGATGATTCTAAGGGAGTTAAGGTCTCTTGGGATTTGATTTGTAATCCAATGGACGAAGGTGGCTTACGTTTGAGGAATCTAGCTTTCTGGAGTATTGATGCAGTTTCTAAGTATATGTGAAAACTAGTTATTAAATCCAAAGATTCTCTTTGCATTGCATGGTGTAAAAGCAACTTACTAAAGGGCCATTCAATATTTACAGTAAGAATGCTAGTTGATTCCTCCTGGTCATGGAGAAAGCTTCTCAAGATTAGAGGTAAACTAGCTTGTCACTGTATTCTCAAATAGGGGATGGTACAAATATCTCTTTGTTCATGGAGCCATGGCATCCTACAGGGGCCTTATTTGCTAAAGGTGGCAAGATTTTGGTTCTTAGCTCAGGCTTGCACCTTTTTATTCTTCTCTCCATTTTGATAAAAGATGGTAGATGGGTCTACCTAACCAATCTCTTGTTTCTAGTTTAACACATTAGAGATTCCACTTGAATTTAAGCCTTCCTCACCTTAATCAGACTGACTCTTGGTAGTGGAGTTTGGATAATAGAGGGAATTTTTCTATTAGGAAAACTTATAATGCCATATTACCCTAAAAACCAAAACTTGCATGAACTAAGCTAGTTTGGTTCCCTGGATCCATTCCAAGGTGCTTCTTCATAACCTTGCTAGCTTTCATGGATAAATTAACAACAAAAATCATGTTTTTAAGTGGAATCAAGTTGCTGGTCTTCCATGTGTGTTTGCATCTGGAATTGAAACATCAGCTCACATTTTCTTTGAGTGCCAGGCTACTCAGCCTATGTTGTTTAATCTACTTCTTAATTATGAGCTTCAATATAACATATCAGATTGGGATGGATTTCAAAATTGGTTGTTGGATAAAACCTCCTCAAAGTTTGATGTCATCTATTAGAGTAAACTTGTGTATAACATCTTTGTTTACTGCATTTGGGCTGAGAGAAATCAAAGGGTTTTCTTGGGGAAAATAGTTGATTCTTCTGTTATCTCTAATAAAATTGTTAGATCGTTTAAAGATAGAATATGTTTCCTAAGTTCTGAAAATAAGCTTCATGTAGACCCTAGCTTCTTAGATAGGTAGAACTAGTCTTTAGGAGCTAGGTTTTAATTGTTTTTTCTTGTTTCTTTGCTCTTTCATTGTCTTATTTCTTTGTTTAGATCTTTGCCTTTTCCTGGTCCATGCCCCTTGTATTTTGTATATTGTGTTTCTTTTTTTGTTAATAAAATTTATCTTCGACAAAAAAAATTATCACCTTAACAAATACATTCCCTTTCATATTGAGCTCGTCCATGATTTCATGGGGACGAGCTTATCCTTGGTCATGCACTCAATGATGGGGCTCCTCCTTAGTTTTGTGGGGACAAGCTCATCCTTGATCATGCGTTTGAGGATGATATTTTTCCATAAGTTTATAGGGACCCCGTCCTCGATCAAAATGAGAGGAATGCTTGTCACTTGGTGCTCCTTAGCCTCGTCCTCGACAGTCTTGCCCTTAATAAGCTCGTCATTGATATTTTACCTTGGACGAGCTTTTCCTTGTAGTTTTGCGGTTGGAAACTTTTTCCTCAATGTTTTTATCTTCGGCCAAGTTTGCTACTTTGGTCCTCAGGATTTATCCCATATGATATCATTTGAGATCATTTTGGATGATGTCGATTAAGGTAATTTCGAATGAAGTCACCTCGAATCAACACATGAGAAGCCTAATTAATTTTGGGTATAAAAATAGTCATATAAAATGTTCATGTAAATCTATATATAAATAAAATGCCATCTCCTACATTATTTATAAGAGAATCGCCATTCTTAGATATTTATAAAAAAAACTAGCATTTTTTTCTTCATTTAATGGTTTCTCAGTTGTGGCTTTATATTCTTTTGTTTTTATAAAGTCGGATGCATTGTATGTGTGTTGCATATTATATACATAGTTACTATTGATATTAATAATATAAAATAAGTTTTTAATTACATACTAAATTACTACTAAAAGGTAAATGTAACATGTGATATACATTGTCCAAGATAATTTTTTGACTTTATAACTTGGAATTGTGATGAAATTATGTGTTTTCATGTAAAAAATTTCAATTATCATCACCTACCATTCCTTGCTTGTTATCTTACCAATAAACTAAATAGAATCAGCAAAAGGTATATGATCATATATTAGTAGAGCTCCAACTAAATCTTCTTCTGTACACGGTTCAAATCATTATGGATATCTAAGGATCATTCACGAACGGATCTAGATGATGTATCATGAATCAAGCTCAACTGATCACTTTACTTCCAAAGTCTGGCTCGTATAACTTGAACCCAAGAAGCGGTGGCAAACTGTAGAGGCCCAAAATTACACTGGCCGATACTACAACTCGTAAGCCCAAAGACCATCAAGCCAATCTCGGGCCTGGATCAAACTTATAGCCCATAAATTTTTCCTATAATTATAAGGTGCACATAACACATTAATTAAATATTCATAGCCCACAAATTTTTCCTATTACGCTCCATTCCAGGTATTAATATATTTTCCTTGGTGAAATTTTGAAGACCATCGAACTTCATATTTTGTTTACATCCAATAAGGGGGAAAAGATACTCAGATTTAAGAAAAATCATTAGTGGAAAATGTTCCCACCTCCCTCAAGCTCAGCTCCTAGACCGAGACGTGAATCATGCCGATGATGACAAAGTGTCAATGATGACACTAAATATATCTCCACCAATCAGGAGCCAAGGTAAGGGTGGATATACGATGCTCCACCACCGATGAGTCAATCAACCAAACCATGACTGGGACCAGGTACATTAAATGAGCAAAATCCAATAAGGATTGAGAACTGTGCATTATTGATAGTGAGAACATGTTGTCCTGACACCACATGCCATCACCTATCACTCCTTACCCCTGCTAAGCTAATGTGAGAGGCTAGAGGCCGTATATAATTCTAAGGCAACATCTTGTTGGAGGGATGACTTCGGTACATACTTGAGGCATATGCCCAGTTGGCCTAACTACCCAAACTAACACTAAAAAAAGAGGTAACGGCGTTCATTGAGGTTTGCAACAAACTCTCAAGCTACTCACCACTTTGCTCTCCTCTAACTCCTCACTGACATAAGTTTCAGAGGGGTAAAAAAAACAAGACCCCATATCCTTAGTCTCCTACTTTACCCTCCTATTTGCAAGGTATTGAGAGTGAAGTCATTGCTAATGTAGTCTCACCTCTAACATTTATCCGCGTGATCTTTGGGAACATGACTAAGCTTTGTGATCTACCCAGTTAAGAGGACTACCAGCGCGAAAAGGAAGATAATGGCCATTAGAGTATTAGACCTCATCTTAGCTTCTAGAGCTAATTAAAAAAGAAATATTGACATCTACATATGCTAAAGCTTACCCAAGTCACCCTTGACGATCACTCTCCTATGTTCAGATAACGTTAAAAAGGTTCATCAAGCATCATATGTGATGGCCCTCAACATTACCCTTAACTAAGTCATGCATGATGATTTTGTAGGACATGTATGTTTGTTATGAGGAGAAAAAACAAAAAAATGATGTTTAATTGAAGGATAAATTTACTTGAAAAATAAATGTCAATAGCAATGTAGGTCAACCAAACAATAATATAAATGCACAATTAAAATAAAATTAACTATAATGAAAATTGAAGAATCAAGGATGAAACTCGATTAGCGATGATTTAAATAATATAATAAATAATATGTATAAACTTAAATGTGTGAAAATTAAATATGTGAAATAATAAAGATAGGGGAAATTTAATTATGGAATTATAACGTGCATGAATTTAAAAAGTGAAAAATTGAAGTGCACAGAAATAAAATAGAGTAAGGAAGAGACAGATTCTACAACGATGTTTCTACATGGTTTCGGAAAAAACTATCCATGCGTCCATGCTTCGAGGACTCCCTTGAAGATTTTTTCTCGCAATCTTCTTAGGAGCGAAGACCAAACATTTACAAACTCTATATGGGTATTTGACCTTTTTTGAGAGAGTCAAGTTCTAGACTCAAGTTAGCAAAAACAAGACTGAGGTCAATATGACATTACTGGTAATTGCTAATGTGTTTTATGAAGTATTAACCATTAGCTAGCACTCCTCTTCAGCTCTATTTACAACCTTTCATTTCATCTACCATTCATGTATGTCATGCCTCTTATTTCAACTTGCTATATGGCTATGCCTTCTCCCATCGAACATTGAAAGCAGAACTAAAAACCCATTATACAGATGATAAGACATGAATAAGACAGTAATTTAGACATATATTAGGATGAGCTTTGCTGAATAAAAGAAAAATTTGTTGAAATCTCATAGGTGAACCAAACCAAACCCATTTTCAGACAAAGAAGATAAAAAACAAAACTATGGTGGCTAGGAAAGCCCGAGAGATTCTATGTGAAATTGGAAACGTTGAAGTGAGTTGTGGCTTATAACTAGGAAGATGAGGAGATAATTGAAGGATATTCATGATATTAGGTTAGATTTGAGTTCTCTTGCTCACGGAATGGCATACCAGAAAAAAATCAATAACAAAAAGCCCAATGTCACCCTCTTTTGTATTTAATAAGTATTGCATGACCGAGTAATTCAAGAAGTGGGGCATTGCATGGAGGGTTCTTTTAAGTAGATGTCCCATCAGGCCATCTGAATGGGTCGTCATCTTCTCTCAGGAATGCTGTGTCATCTGGCGTCTTTCGGATGACTGAAGGCCCCGCTGACCTGAAGTGATTTAGAAAGATTTATCTTTATCGATAGCCTTGCTTCTTTTTTGGCCAAATTTGTCTTTCTATTTGCCTCCCGGCCTCTCTTTGTTTCATTCTTTTTTTGTATCATCGTTTGAATAAAGACACCCGATCGGCTTGACTTTCCCAAATGCCCACCACCAGCCCTTCTCCTTCTGGGTTTGGATTTTTCGCGTTGTTTTAGTCATCATGGTTGACGAGGAAGAAAGAAATGAATGAATGTTCTTTTTGAAAAATGTAAAATTACACCTCCCAATATTACAAAATATTATGAATCATGTTACATAGTAGGTTAATTATAGGTGTAAGTGAGGTGCCAACCCGTGGGCTGGTGGTCAATTAAGGAAAACTTGTTCTTAAAATTCATGGATGGAATGCATGGTGTTGTGCACTTGTTTGTTTCATATAAGTAGATCTCATTTATGCGATTAATTACTTATGTGACTGAATGCTTAAGTGCACGTTAGTTTGTAAATGATGCGTATATTTTTATGATAATGGATGATATATATATATATATATATTCCCTTTCTATGATTAATAAATGAATAATAGATAAATAATTAAATTTTAAATACTAGGTGCGTGTTTATGTCATAAAAATGGTGAGTAAGAAATGAGACGCATGTGAGATCGACGGACCCGACAATGTTTAATGGTTAATGTTAGTATCAATTAATAGTATTTTGGCATGTCCAATACTACCTAGGATCATGTAGTCGATCACGTTCTGCAATAATCTTCCACTATGTCTGATTGACTAAACATTCACAAGTGAGCTTGCCTAAAATGTAAATAAAAGTATGCGGCGAAAAGAACGTAAGGAAATTATATAATTAAAATGTAAGTATAACTATAGTAAAGGAAAAAATGTGATAAAATGATTCATAACGTGTATGTTAAACACAAAGCTTGTGTTAATTATTTAACAATACTTTGACGCCCATGTGTTTTTTTAGTATGATAAAATTTTACTTACTGAGTATATCTTACACTCACTATGTTTTGTATTACATTTTCGGAAGACGAATGATGATTATGAATGTAAAGAGTCTATTTATGCATTCTGGCACATGAAAAGAATTTGAGTTTATCTATTTAAGTAAATTGATAAGTTAAAGTTGATTTTCTCAGTTAATTATGAGAGATCTTTGAAATATTATCTAAGCTTAACATTGTCTATGAGTTTCTAATCTTTAATTTAAGGAACACGTATTGAGTTTTTATCCAACAAATTTTTCAGAGTGTTATAAGGACAGAGGACCAACAAATTTCATTTTTTCCAAGTCTAAGAAAGGGAAAATACACTTAGATAGAAGAAAAATTCTTAAGAAAGAAAAGTCCTTGCCTCCCTCAAACTCAGCTCCTAGATAAAGGTGTGAACCACGCTGAGGAGGAAAGAATATCATCGATGCCATTGAATCAACCTCCACCGATCAGGAGCCAAGATAATGGTGCACATACAATGCTTGGTGACTGAGGAATCAATCAACCTAACCGTACAGGGTCTCATCAGGCGCATTAAATGAGCATGGTCCAACGAGGGTCGAGAAGGTACATGGCCAATAATGAGGACATGTTGTTCTAACACTACACGTCATCACCTTCCACTTCGTACCCCTGCCAAGCACATAGGAAAGGCTTGAGGCCAAAAGATATCTCAAGACAACACCTCATTAGAGTGAGGACTTCAATTTGTACCTAATGAATCCCAACATTAGTTACCATAGCTACTTGAACTAATACTAATATTATTGGGGTTATGCTCTCAAAGCATGTGTATTGACATTTTGATATCAAATTTAATGAGGATTACATTTTTCTTATAATTATTCTTTTAAATTATTGTTGAATAATTTATATAAATATATAAAATTACATATTCATTAATGAGACTATGATCTTGATAACGAGAGGATTAAAATCATAGATAATGAATAAAATTGTCAGCAACATATTAAAATATGAAATCTTTAATGAATGGTTGCTAGTACGTTCATTAAGTATTATTAATGATGATCTAGATCTGAATCATTGATGTGTACAGACATCTTAGTGAAGGTACTTTATATAATAAGATTATATATAACTGGCCGGATGTGAATTAATATTTTTATCAATGTGCCGTTTATCATAAAGATTTAATACACATCAATTTGATGATCATATATAGATCAGTCTGAATCTTGAATAGTCATGAACTCCTATACATGTCTACTGGATCTTTTGATTCACTCGTTAAGGTTTGTTTATAAAATAAGCTAGTGACTTTTGTTTTGGAAATTTTATGATGTGCATGGCTAGGAACATGATCTTGCCAGATTTGAAATCTAAGCTTTCATAACAGATTGTATATTGGTCCCTTTAAGTGTTAATTCTAGAACTGAATGGTTATTGAGCTCAAATTTATAATAAAATTATAAATTAATCATTCACCAGTGGATTAATAGTATTTTTTAAGGATCAAAGGTATTCAGAGCGGTAAAACATTAATTTTTAACCAGCTCTAATTTACGAACTAATAATTGGAGGGATAACTACATAAAATGATTATATCAGTGGACTACATGAGAATACTCTGTAAATACATTCTATAATCACTAAGAGTTCAATCCCATATTTATAGTGAGAAATAATGGAATTAATAAATAAGATTATGAAGAGTTTAATTAATAATTTAGTTTATTAGAGCTTAGGATTATAGATCCATGATCCACAAGTCACCTCTGTACTCTGCAATCTAGGGTGTGAATATTTCAGGACATGAGAAAATGACTAACTTGTAAAATGAATTTTTATGCTGGGGTAAGTACATAATTATAAGATAATTATGTGTGATTAATTAATTAATCATATAACTATTGATTATTTTTTAATTATCGATAAGACACAGAATATCTAATTTATGAAATTAGATAATTAAATTATTGTTAGATAATAATTTGAATCAACTAAATTTATTATTTGTGAAATACTAGATAAGTTAGTTGATAGAGATGATCATGTACGTTAATTTTGAAATAATTGATATCTAGATATTTATCTTATTAAAATAAATATTTATTTCACAGTAATTGTCATGTGTCAACCACTGATTGGGTATCAGAGATTGACATGGACTACTGTAGTGCCACATGGTACTGTAGTAGTTGGGGTGCAACACTGTAGAGTGATGTGGCATTGTAGAGTGATGTGGCATTGCAGTTGTGCACAGTTGTAGTGGATCCCACTAGAGTTGATAATTTTATAATTAAATTTTATTTCAGTTTCTCCATAAAAATTATGATACGCCATTATCTAGAATATATACATATATTATTCTAATGGCCTCAGTTGATGAATGAGTTCATCAGTTCATAAGAATAATGAATAAAGAACACAATTGGTGTCAGAGTGATTTTTTTCTGTGATTAATAATTAATCAAAACTCTGAAAGAATAATCATTGTGTTATTTTAGATAATCGTCTCACTAAAATCATTCTCACTAAATCTCTAGATCTCATGTGTTGAGTAATCTAGAGAAAGAAAGTCTCTTGTAATATTCTACTTGCTCACACACGTCCTAGTGCGTTGATGATTGACTTGGAAGATCTTGGTGTGAATCTCGAAGTCTATTGACCGTTGGAACGGTTTCGTGAGACAAAAGATTGATCAATCTTGCAATGACGTTTGATATAGAATACAAGAGTTATAGGATTCATAACCTTTTATTTTGTAGATTTAATGTATAAATATATAATGGATCATGACTGATTAAAAAAGAGTTTTCAATAAAAAGTTTTTTATTTGGTTATCGTGACGTTGCTCTAGTTTTATTTTATTAAAAATTCGATATTTTTTAAAAGTTTAATTTTTAAATAGCCTCAAGTCACGCGCTTTCGTCGTGCACGCGCCGCGGCAACCAACAATTTGGTATCAAAACGATATTTATATATTTATATGTTAAATGTTGTGTGAGTTTTCTTGCATTCTTCATATAATATGATATATGTATGAATGAATTGATGATTATATTTTTTAAATGTATGAAAAATAATGGATCATTAATTATATGGTGATGCTTTGTTCTTTTAATTTTTTCTTAGATCCTTTATAAGCCGTTTTGGGGTGTAGAAACTTTTGTAATTTTATTTTAAATATTTATTTTAATTATTCCGATTGCGAGAAGACGAAGAACGCACGAGACGAACGACGGAGGAAAAAGAAAAGATATAGGAATTCTTTTAGAATTCTAACGCTGGCACTAGAGATTGGATTTCCGGCACTAATGCTACCGAGAAAAGCTAACTGGTAATGTCGTCAGAATTTACTATTTTGGCAACGTCGCCAGAAAAATGGCCGGCGTCGGCCTGCAAAGGATCCTGGGGTGATGGTGGTTGGTGGTAACTGTTGTCACATTTAGGGAAGTTTTGCACAAACTCTGATACCAACCAACCCTGTCAATGTAGAGTTTTATGATAACCCAAAGTCTATCAACTATCCATTTAAATTTTAGAATTTATTTTTAATTTTTAATTTTATGAAAATTCAAAATTAATAGGTTGATTGAGTTTGACCAAATCAAATAAAATATTTATTTGACTAAGTCAAAGTCAACTATTTTTAAAGATATAATTATAAAAATTAATTTTAATTAAGAAAAATAGTTTTTTTCTAATTAAATAGGATTTTGTTAAAATTTTGAATATTATGAAGATGGACATAAGGAGAATAAGGCAATATTTGATAAATGTGTATTCTTGAAGTTCATTTTATAATATTACTTTTTTATTTGAAGAGTTGTAATTTAGAAATACACAATAATCACTCGATCCATTATTATTTTATTTAATTGTTAAATACTTATTTAATTGTTATGTTTGATAAGATGTCCATGTATTAGTCGATCACATGCAATTTTATGAAAATCCCACATAGTTTTATATGATAATGCATCTCATCTGTAGAAATATGATTTATTAGGATTGTCTTAATATGTTTATATGTATTATTTTATGAAACCAATTACATGTAAACTATTAGGCTGTAATTAGTTAAAACTTGGTAATCACACCACACTAAGGGCTATAGTAACTTTTAGGATAACCGACTTTAGTAAAAGAGTTTGATTAATAAAATTAATTAGTTAATATAAGTTCACCTAATAATGAATCAGGAACTTTAGAAGGTTAAATTGAATATAGACCAATGAGATTGAGATAAGTGATTATTAAATATTTATTTTAACCGGTGATTAATTTGAAATTAATTGATTAGTTAAAATGGAAACACATAACCCTAAAATAGTGAGTGGGAGAAGGTTGACATGTCAATGTAACTTATAGTCTTCATCATTAGTACAACACTGTGAGGTACAGTAAGAGCCTAGGAGATGGCTTTGTTTTCATCCCCCTAAGGAAGGTTTCGAGTTGTATCAATATCAAGGTTGGACTTCTTAAGAAGATAGGAGAAAGTGATGTAGTTTAGTTTTGACCGACCTTAAGGTGACATATTCTAAATGAAGTCATGGAATCTAAAATGATGGGTTACACTCACAAAGTCACAATTAAGCTTTCATGTGGATAGTTGTGACTTAACCGAACAAGTGATACCTTATTGTTAAAAGAAAAAATATGAGATATTTTAAGTTTTAATTAGTAAGGATGAGAATTTCTCATAGACAGTCTTAGGTTAATCTGACTGATCCTAAGGCAATACATTAATCGTTGGGTTGTTTTATCGTGATTAGTAATTGTTAAATTTGTTGCATTCATGCATCACGTTAAAATCTTGTATGTTTTAAATTTCACTTATCATTATCATGTCTACCATGGACAACTCTGTTACTGCTTTACGCGCTCTTGAAAAATTAAATGGTGATAATTTCGTACGTTGGAAATCAAATATTAATTTATTGTTGATTTGTGAGAACCATAAGTTCATTCTTACTGAGGAATGTCCTGAGGAGCCCGGTGCTAAATTCCTCTAAGAATAATAGGGACAAATATGATGCTTGGATAATTTCAAACAATAATGTGAAGTGCTACATGCTTGTGAGCATGAATGATGTTCTGAGAATCAAGCATGAAAGCATGGAGACTACCTATGAGATTATAGAATCTCTACAGGTGATGTTTGAACAGCAGTCTAATCAAAGTCGTCATGAGGCCACTAGGAGCTATATGACAACTAAGATGAAAAAGGGTACTTCTGGGCGAGAACATGTTTTGAACATGCTCAACATAATGCACGAGACAGAAGTACATAGGGCGACCAGTGATGAGTGGGCTCAAGTTAGCATTATACTTGAGTCACTCACATCATCTTTTTCTGTGTTCATGACCAACTATGTTATGAACATGTTACAATTCAACAAGACCCAATTGTTGAATGAAATGCAGACTTTTGAGTCACTCAACCTTAGAATGACCAAAGAGGGCGAGGTAAATGTTGTTGAGCAAAAGCATTCTTCCAATATTGTTAAGAGCAAGAAAAGGAAGAAGAACAATGGTAAGTGTAGATACCGTATTTTGTCCGGTCTAATATTTTGAAAATATAAAATTTATTTTTTTACCCATATACTAGTCCAAGACTATGTGTATGATTTGAAAAATATCCAAATGCCTAAAAAATAAGAAAATTTATCCAAGGACTAAAAATAAATAAAAAGGAAAAAAAAGACTAAAATTAAAAAAGTGAAGCCCTAAGTTTGCCTATAAATAGAGGGGGGTCTTCACTTGAAAGGAGAGATTTGGGAGAGTGAGGAAGAGAAGAGAGTTTAGAGAGAGAAAGAGAGGTTTTGAGAAAATAGTGAAAAGGAGAAAGAATGAGAGTTTTCATTTCTATTCATCTTCCATCTTCTCATTTTCTTTTTATTAAAATAGTTCAAATCTCTTACATTTTTGCTTACAATATTTTGTTCATTCTAATTAATCATCTCTCTTCTTCATATTCATGTATTTGATATTTATTTGTTTCATTTTTCATATATTGGTTGGTTTGCTCATTCTTTATCATTTCTCCTAATTTTAATCTTAAGTTTTATTTTCATATATTGTTTATCTCTCTACAAGTTTGATGATGAGATTTTTTTGTCATCAACTCAATCAATGAGAATGAGGATAAAATTTTGAGGGGTGTAAAATTAACTCAATGTGAATCAACTATTTAATGGGTTGAAAGTGTACATTTGATGAAAAAATCTCCTATGATAATTTCTCATACATAAAAATGCATAAAATAGAGAATAAAACCTCTATACAAGATTATGCAAATATTTAAGCTTTGATTTTTTTTGTTCTTACAAATCTTCTCTTCTTTTCTTTTTAATTTTTGACCATCATTTTTGTGACACATGTTTGAACTAG
Source organism: Datisca glomerata (assembly GCA_003255025.1). Taxonomy (NCBI): domain Eukaryota; kingdom Viridiplantae; phylum Streptophyta; class Magnoliopsida; order Cucurbitales; family Datiscaceae; genus Datisca; species Datisca glomerata. The sequence continues at coordinate 262,964 of QANY01009254.1, read as the reverse complement.
TTACCATCCATGATCATTCTTAGCAATGAAGGAAGAAAGGAAAAATGGTAATTAATGAACTAAATGGTCTAAAATAAAAAAAATGGTATATTTATATCTCAAACAAAAATTATTTTATTTTGAAACTTTTATGGATTTTCTTTAGTGACACTTATTTAAATTAGTTACCATCCATGATCATTCCTAGCAATGAATGAAGAAAAAAATGGTAATTAGTGAATTAAGTAGTCCAAAATAAAAAAATAGTATATTTATATCCCAAACAAAATTATTTATTTATTTTTAGTGACACTTGTTTAAATTAGTTATCATTCATGATCATTCTTTTGTTATTTGATTAACATTGAGTGAAAATATAAAAAATGATAATTAATAAACCATGTAGTAAAAAAAAGCATGCTCATGTTAATTATGTATGAAATTAAGTATTTTTTTCATAGATTAATTTATTTCACACATAAAAAATTTATTTCCTAAACAATTATATATATATAAGTAAAAAAATGAACTTTAAAAAAAAGGACAAAGGGTGATGTCACCTTCTGTCACTTAACAAAGGGTGATGTCATCCTCTGTAATTTTTTTTTGTTTTTTTGTTGTTTACATTTTTATTTTTATGTTTTTGTTTTTTTATGTTTGTTTATTTATCTATTTTTTTCAGTAGACATTATTGGTTTATTTTAATTTATTTTTATATGTATTTTTAATTATTTCACGTATTGTTTCATCATTTTTACCCTACATATTTTTTTTAAATTTATCATACATGTTTATTATCTCTAACATTCCTTTCCATTATTCTTTTTTATTTATAGTTGTTATCTCTTCTTATTTATTTATGTATTATTGTCATATGTCACGGTTGTATGTGATTATTATTTTATTCTTTTATCATCAGAATTGACGTTCGTAAATTAAAAGCATAACAATTTGATTTAAATTTTGTAAATTTATTTATTTAGTTTTCACTAAAAAAATCCGATGACGGACTTTAGAATTTTGGGATACCAAATTTCTCGAACTACCGAGGTGAGGAGTTATTTTAGGATACCGAGAGTAACTCCAATAACGCTTTGGTTAGAAAAAATAATTTTTCAATGGTCTTTATACCACCCGTTGAAGGTAATTTATTTGTTCATTTTTATGATGTAAAATGTACCAAATGAGACATTCAAAATTGAATTTTTATAACATTATTTTCAGAAAAAATATTTGGATAGTATTTGATTAAATTTGGTAACCATTTTTCATAATGGGCGATGTGGGGTGCTAATACCTTGCCCACATGCAAGTGACTTCCGAACCAACTTTAAATTTTCACAGACCAAAATAGTTGATTTTAAATTTGGGTGACTAATCACGCCCTAAAATGATTGGTGGCGACTCTGAATTTCTTTTTTCCTCAAAAAATGATTTTCAATCGCTGCTCCGCGTCGCATGAACGTTGCGACAGCTTGGCGACTCCACTGGGGAGAAACAATTGGTCTAACCATCTTTAGATCAATAGAGAGTTAAGCCAAAATTTCATCATATGCTATCCTTTTGTATGGTTCTTTGTTTATTTATTTGATTCATTGTTTTTTTCTAATTCGTGCCTGTAGTTGTCCATAAGTCTTGTTTTTTATGAAGTATATTTCTTTACATAATTTCTAATTTCACACATATACACTAGCCCTATACCCGGGTTTTTCCTTTAGGATTAGCGAGAAATCGTAGTGGAATGCCTTCGTGGAACTACGATTCTCGTGCAGGCTCATGAAAGTTCTCACTCAGATCGACTCTTTCGGGATACCGTTTGGGACCCCTGTTACTCCGTTCGGATAATAGTGAGGACAACCTGAGAGCCTATTAAGATATTTGAGAGCCCAACCACACATGCATTTTATTTTTAAAGCGTATCCCATGACCAATGTTTAATAGAAATAGAGATTCTGCTTAACTATGATATCTGATTAACTATGATATTTGATTAATTTTGTTCATGTATATATGTCCTACGCTATTTAAACATTTCTTTTCTTTCCCTTTGTTTCACTTATGACTTCGTCTTTCCTTTTTGCATACATGCATCATGTTGCGTAATAGGGATTGTAGAGAAGTATTTAATTCATTCATATTTTAGAGACCATGACCTCTACTCCGAGTGTGATAGAAGATCAAGTTACAGTAGCCCAATGGTCAGAGGAAACGCAGAAACGAAAAGGAGATTGTCTGGAAAAAGAGGATGTCGTTCTTCTACCACCAATCACTAAGATATAGTTCTCACACACTAACTTGGAGAGGTTGAAGAAGATATGGGAGAATTTTTCACCGGATCAGAAAAATTTGTTTGTCGACAAATATGGTCAGATCGCTTATCTTCTGTATATTACAGTCAGTGCTCCCGTTCTTAAGGCTTTAATGCATTTCTGGGACCCTCTGTACAGATGTTTCACCTTTGGAACAATTGATCTTACTCCTACAATTGAAGAATATCAAGCCCTACTGAACGTCCCGCTGCAAAGCACGGATAAAGTTTATAATTATGACAAAAGGCTCACATTGAAAAGAGCTTTATCCAAGCTCGTGGGTGCTGTCCATGCATCTGAGATTGAAAAAATTTTGAAAGTTAAAGGGGGGAATGAGTGTGTACCACTGGATTACCTCTTAGATCTCGCCCAAAATGTCTTAAAGGAAGATAAGGGTATGGCTCTATATGCTCTGTGTATATATGGCACTATGTTGTTTTCAAAAATTCAAGGTTATGTGGATGATAAAGTGATAAAAATGTTCCTGCAAGTTGAACATGGTGTTAACCCTGTTATCTCAATTCTAGCTGAGACTTTTTGTTCCTTAAATCACATACGAGCACTTGGAAAAGGGAAGTTCATCGGATCTCCATCTCTTTTGTGTATTTGGATTCTCAGTCATCTAAGATGTCCACCAGATTTCAAATGTCCTCAAGTTAAGTTTTCAAGTCCATGGATGAAGACGAGAATCCCCGTTGCAGAATTTGGAATGGCCAAATGGAATCCGCAGTTTCCCACAAAAGGGGTGTGGCTCTCACACCTATCAAAGTTGAAAGATGATGATGTTATCTGGAAAGCCCAATGGATGCCGTTGACATCGATGATCTATAAATGTGGTGACTATCAATGGGTCCCGCTCCCAGGACCATGGGGTCGTACTAGTTATGCTCCGCTAATGGTGTTCTATCAACTATACATGAGACAGTTTATCCCCGCCACACATGCATTAAAGGATATTTAGATCAGTTATGATTATCAAGATATTGAACAAAAATTACAGCAGGTAATTGGAGCCTGGAAAATAACGAGAAAAGTGTGAAATGAGAAGAATCACATGAATTGCACAAAGGAGTATGAAACATGGCTTGAGAGCAGAGGTAAAGTAACTATTGCCTTACCAGTTGAGGATTTACAATCACACAAGTTACCATAAGCTTATCAGGAGATTGTTAAAAATGAGGAGCGAGATGAGTTATATGAGGAGCGTCAAAAGAATTTAGCTCTCTTGGAAGAAAACAGACATCTAACAGTCGAGACAAATTTGTCTGGCCAGCACAGGATCGAAGCGGAAAAAAATCTCAGAGATTTGAGAAATAAAATTGAGGATCAAGAATATCTGAAGCGAAAAAACTTAGAGTTGGAAAATGACACTCACAAACTGAACAACAAAATCAGAAGGATGGCAGAGGACAATGAGAATTTTCAAGTGATAATCTATGAACAAGAGGATCGAATCATGAAGCTAGAAAGAAAAAATAAGCTTGTACAAGAGGTTAAAGGGGTTGTCGATAAGAAGAATGTGTACATCATTGAGTTAGAAAAATAATATGAATCGTTACGACGAATCGCTGATAATTTACAATTTGATTTAGAGAATCAAAAAGTTAGGAAGACTGAGTCACCAAATGATAGTGAAGAACTATTGAAAGTCACTGCAAGCCTTGAGCTCCAAGTTAGAGCGTATCAGAATGTGGCAGAGAAATTGGTAAGAAATAATGATGCTAATGTCGACGCACTGAGATATGACTACCAATTACTGCAACAAGAGCACGACTTGATTTAACAACGATCAGAGTAGGCTATAGAATGGCTTAAAGGCGTGGCTGTGAGAGCGAGCAATTTGGTGGAACAAGCATCTTTTTTGAAAAAAAGTGTTTTGCCCATCCTCATAATGGGGAGAACTTGTCTAAGTTCTTGGCAAAAATCAACAGAGATTTGGGTCATTTTGTATAAACTCATATTGCGGAGTAGTGTAGTTTAACTTCTATATACTCAAATGTAGTGGATGGCTCTATTATTAGAATGAAATTAAGTTCTTTTGGACTTTCACTTTGCGCAATATCATTTCTCATGCATAAATTCACTTTCATTATTATTATTGTTATTATTTATTCTTCTTCATTAGCAAAATCTACCATCTCATTGTCTTATTATTTTTTATTAAGAAAACTTTTCAAAGATAGCCCGTCAACTCCGACATCCTTATCGAACGCGAGCTCAAGTTAGGGTCATGGACGAGCAAAAAAAAGAGCAATCTTGAGATAAAATGAAAGAAGAAATTAGGGAGCTGAAAGAGAAAATGGCAAGAGTCCTGGAACTCCTTGCCGCAAGTAGGGGAAAAGCCTGTCTTGAAAATCCGCAAGAGGCTCAATCATCATAAAATCAACTACCAGACGATACTCCGCCTTACCCTCATGGGTTCACTCCAACTTGTCAATGTCATCAGACTGACCACTTTCAGCATGCTTTACCACTAGTAAATATCCAGTACTATCCATTTCCAAGTGTCCAGGAAATGATGCAGACATGGAAAAATGGGTACAACCCATCCACAATGGCACCTGGCCACAACCAAGCTTTCACCCCACAAGGCGAACTCGCTAATGGGCCAATCATCATACCCGATGTTGATGACCCAAAGGGGCAGAGGCTTGTTACTAAACCAAGCGAAGACCCGCTGTCGAAAGATAAGCTGGACTTTTTAGAGGAAAGATTGTGCGCCATTGAAGGGTCAGATGTATATGGTACCATTGATTCCACCCAATTATGTTTGGTCCCAGATGCTACCATCCCACTCAAATTCAAACTACATGAGTTTGAAAAATATGATGGTAGTACATGTCCGAGAAGCCACCTTATTATGTACTGCAGAAAGATGGCTGTTTGCGCAAATAATGATAAGCTGTTGATTCATTTCTTTCAAGATAGCTTGACAGGGGCTGCATCTCGCTGGTATATTCAATTGGATAACCAAAATATTCAGAGGTGGAAAGATTTAGCCGATGCTTTTTTAAGAAGATACATGTACAATATAGACATGGCTCCTGATCATCTGGATCTGCAAAGGATGGAGAAAAAGCCTACTGAAGGCTTTAAAGGATATGCGCAAAGGTAGAGGGAATTAGCTGCTCAAGTACAACCCCCTGTCAGAAAAGGAGATGGCTACAATGTTTATTAACACCTTGAGATCTCCATTCTACGATAGGATGATTGAAAATGCTTCAAACAACTTCTTTGACATTATAGTGATTGGTGAAAGGATTGAATATGTGGTAAAGAATGGAAGAATTTTGGAAGTCATATCTGATACATCATCCGTTAAAAAAGGGCCTCCGTTGAAGCGGAAAGGAGGGGATGTACAGACGATCAATTTTGGGTACCCATCACAAGCTGCAAACTTGAGACTAGGATTTCCAAAGTATAGTGAAGGGCCCAAATCTGTGACATCATATGTGGCAAATACCTCATAAATTCCGTACAATTATCACTCTCAACAATCAGCATTTCAAAACAACCCGAGACTTGGTTTCAGACCACCGACTCACCAGCAAAATGTTGGTCAAGCTGATCAGCCTCTTAGGAGAAATAGAAATAATTAACGTTTTATCCAATATGATCCAATTCCCATGTCATATACAGAACTCTTACCTCAATTTATACGGAATAATCAATTGGTGCCAATTCCTTATGAACCTCTACAACCACCATACCCAAGGTGGTATGATCTGACTGCTCGTTGTGATTATCATGCTGGGGCAGTGGGACATTCGTCTGAGAATTGTACGGCATTAAAAGGTAGAGTACATGCACTGATCAAGACTGGATGGTTGAATTTCAAAAAGGCTAATGAGAATCTAGATATCAATTCCAACCCTCTATCGAATCTTGGGAATCCTACCGTAAATGCAATTGAGGAATATTTTTCATATGGAAAGAGGGACGTGGAAGATGTGAGCACGTCAATGGAAACACTTTTCCATCTTCTTTCTAGAGCAGGGTACACCTACCCAACATGCTCAGAGGATGAGGGTGTTTCTAGGAAGCATATGCATGACTTCGATTGTTTGTTTCATAAGAATGTGACGGGGCATACAATTGAAGAATGTGCTAATTTTAAAATGGAAGTGCAAAAGTTGTTGTATGAAAAGATACTTACAATAAGTCATAAAGGATAAAAGGAATGCCATGAAGATGACTCTTTAGTCCTCATGATAACTAAAGAATCATCTGAAGTTAATGTTGAAATGTCATCCTATATCCCAAAACCAGTCACAATACATTACGAGAAAAAGTCAACTCACACCACTATGTCTTATGCTCTGATGCTTATCACCATTCAAATACCGGGTGTTTACAAGCGGTAACGACAAAACTCAAGAGTTAAATCCGTCTGACCTCGATCTCCCCATAACTAATATTTCGGGAGTAGGTGGGATGACGAGGAGTGGCAGATGGTACACGCAGAACTTTTGAAAATGGATAAAAGCGATGAGTTTGAAAGGCAAAGGAAAGGGAAGGCCAAAGAAGGTGACAATGGTCATGAATTCCAAGGAGAAATGCATGATGGTCAAGTGATAGACCCAGATATAATAAGAGGTACGGAGAAAGAAATAGTAGCGTCTGAAGAAGAAGTATGTGAATTTTTGAAGATCATCAAGCAAAGCGAGTATAAGGTGATAGAACAGCTTAATCGCTTACCTGCTCGCATATCTTTACTGTCACTCTTTCTAAATTCTGAACCACATTGCCAAGCATTATTGAAGGTTTTGAATCAAGCATATGTCTGTCATGATATTACGGTGGAGAAGTTGAGTGGAATTGTGGGAAATATTACCGCACCAAATTTTATCACTTTCACAGATGATGAAATCCCTGCCGATGGTATTGGACACACCAGAGCTCTACATATATCCGTGAAATGTGGGGATTATGTTGTCGTAAAAGTATTGATTGATAATGGCTCGTCTCTAAATGTAATGTCAAGATCCACACTAGCAAAGCTCGCTATGGACGCAACATATATGCTACCGAGCATGATGATAGTAAGAGCATTCGACGGTACCCGAAGAGAAGTAGTCGGAGACATAGAGATACAAAATCGAATCGGGCCATACCTATTAAATATTATTTTTCAAGTGATGGACATAAATTCAGCATACAGTTTTCTTTTAGGTCAACCATGGATTTACTCAGCCGGGGCAGTACCGTCATCATTACATCAGAAGCTGAAATTTATAATGGATCATAAACTCATTTGTATATATGGGGAAGAAGATTTATTGGTATCCAAGCCGGCTACCATGCCGTATGTTGAGGCGGTAGAAGAAGCATTGGAGTGCTCGTTTTGATCATTTAAGATTGTAAACACTACATTTGTTGCTAGTGGGAAACTCACTCCAACATCAAGCCTGTCAAAAGCATATCTGATGGTGGCAAAGTTGATGATAAAAGGGGGATACAAGCCAGGCAAAGGACTCGGGGGTAAGCATCAATGCATAAATAAGTTAATCAAGTGGGACAAGAATGAACAAAGGTTTGGGTTTGGATATAGACCGACCAAGGCTGATAGAAGGAGAGGGGAAGCTCAAAAGAAAGAAAAGAGGATTGCTAGGCTCGAAAATAGAGAATTCGATATGAAAATGGCGATCATACCCCATATTTCTAAATCATTTAGAATTGGGGGAATTTCATTCGAAGAACCAGTTATAGTAGAGCAGTACAACTTTGAAGATAATATCACCGAGCTTTCAATATCTGCAATCTTGGGAAAATCATTAAGTGCAAGTATAGAGGACTTGGTTTTTCGATACGATTTAGATCATGAGCTTAACAATTGGGACGTCACCGAGCGACCAGTGCTTCTCGAGAATTTTCAAGAGTAATGTGTTCATGCCAAAATTCTAATGATTCTACCCAATGCCTTATGAATTTCATTATTATGGGCCTATGTTCTCGTCTATGTCATGTCATCACTTTGAATGAAAATCTAAAAACTTGTTTCGTCTCCTTTTACTAATGATAAATATAATTCCAGTCTTTTTGTTCTTCCTTTTATGTCTACTTTTTCCATTTCTGAAATGTTGTTCATACTCATGCATTGTTTATTTATTTATTTTTTTCTCGCCTTCTTTTCATCCATTAATCTGATTCAGGTTCGAGAACGGTGATTTTGAAAATAGGAGCATAAGCAATAACTTTGACAATCTCATTCTTAGCGTAGAGTCAGATGAAAATGATGAGGATAATTTCGAACCATCTCCGGAAATGTTAAGAATGGTAGAGGAGGATGAAAAAATAACTCAACCATATCAAGAGTTAACGAAGGTGATAAATTTGGGATTAGAGTTAGAGACAAAAGAGGTCCAAATCGACACTTCTATGACAAGCCAAAGCCGCCGAGAATTATTTGACTTACTCAAATAGTATATTGACGTCTTCGCATGGTATTACCAAGATATGCCAGGTCTAGACACTGATATCGTAGTTCATCATTTGCCACTTATGCCCGAAAGTAAACCAGTGCGGCAAAAGTTACGGAAAATGAAACCAGACATGCTGGTACAGATCAAAGAAGAAGTTAAAAAGCAAGTTGATGCTGGTTTTCTAGAACTAGGAAAATACCCTGAATGGGTTGCTAACATAGTCCCAGTGCTGAAGAAAAATGAGAAAGTAAGTGTGTGCGTCGATTATAGAGACTTAAATCGGGCAAGCCCCAAGGATAATTTTCCTTTACCCCATATCGATGTCTTAGTAGATAACACTACATGACATTCAACCTTCTCTTTCATGGATGGTTTTTCGAGGTATAACCAAATCAAAATGGCTCCTGAAGACCGTGAAAAGATGACTTTAATAACTTTATGGGGTACATTTTGTTATAAGGTTATGCAATTTAGTCTGAAGAATGCAGGGGCGAGTTACCAGCGGGCAATGGTAACACTGTTTCATGATATGATGCATAAAAAAATTGAAGTGTTCGTTGATGATATGATTGCCAAATCTCGTCAAGGGGAAGATCATACGGCCACTCTGCGAAAACTATTTGGACGGTTGAGTAAGTTCCAGTTAACGCTTAACCCAACAAAGTGCACATTTGCAACGTCTTCAGGGAAACTACTTGGTTTTGTTGTGAGCAAGGAAGGAATAAAAGTTGACCCTGACAAGGTTCGAGCCAACATTGATATGCCGCCACCTCAAACTCAAAAGGAAGTTAGAGGTTTCTTAGGGAGATTAAATTACATAGCCCGGTTCATCTCACAGCTAACTGCAACTTGTGAACCTATTTTTAAACTTCTCCACAAAATTGATACAGAAGGATGGAATGATGATTGTCAAATTGCTTTTGAGAAGATCAAGCAATACTTGCAAAATCCTCCTATACTTGTTCCTCCAACTCCAGGGCGTCCACTCGTTTTGTATCTTAGAATGACAGGAAAATCCATGGGTTGCGTACTTGGCCAACATGACACCTCTGGAAGGAAAGAACAAGCAATATACTATTTAAGCAAAAGGTTCACAAATTATGAGCCTAATTATTCGATGTTGGAGAAAACGTGTTGTGCATTAGCTTGGGTTGCTCATCGGCTTAGATAGTGTATGTTATACCACACCACTTGGTTAATTTCAAAGATGGATCCAATCAAATATATCTTCGAAAAGTCATCACTTTCTGGGCGAATCGCTAAATGCAAATGTTGCTCATGGAATATGATATTGTTTATGTCACGAGAAAATCAATAAAAGGAAGTGTACTTGCTGATTATCTTGTAGATCAACCAGTGCAAGATTATGAGCCTATGAAGTTTGATTTTCCTGATGAGAACATATCAGTCATATTAAAAAGAGGAGAATCTATGGATCCAGAATTGTGGACAATGTTATTTGATGACGCGTCTAATGATATAGGACATGGAATTGAGGCAATCATCATATCTCCCGAGGGAAAGTTGTTCCCATTCACGGAAAAACTATGCTTTGACTGCACAAACAATGTGGCAGAATATGAGGCATGTTCCATGGGAATTCAAGAAGCTTATGATATGAAGATATAAGGAAGCTTCGAGTGTACGGAGATTCATTATTGGTGATACGACAACTAAACGGGGAATGGGAAGGTAGAGACTCCAAGCTGGTACCTTACAACAAACATGTAATTAAGCTAAGCTGAACTTTTGAAGTGATCTCATTTGACCAAAGAGAGAATAATCAAATTGCAGATGCACTGGTAACTCTAGCATCTATGTTCACCGCAGATTTTAAGGAAGAAGTGCAGTCCATAAAAATTTAAAAGCGAGATTTTCCTGCTTACTGTATGAGTATTGAAAAAGAGCCAGACACAAGGCCAGACATCAAGCAGTATATAAAGAATGAAGAATATCCATCTAAAGCTTCTGAGAATGATAAACGCACTATTAGAAGATTGTCTATGGGTTTCTTCTTGAATGGTGAGATACTCTACAAAAGAAACCATGATATGGTGCTCTTAAGATGTGTTGATGCAAGGGAACGAATCAAATCATAGAGGAAGTTCACGAAGAAATTTATGGAGTTCATGCTAATGCACATATGATGGCCAAACAAATCTTGAGAACATAATATTATTGGTTAACTCTAGAATATGACTGCATCAAGTACGCCAAGAAATGTCATAAATATCAAATTTATGCGGATAAAGTTCACGTACCCACATCCCCTTTACATGTAATGGCCGCGTCTTGGCCGTTCTCTATGTGGGACATAGACGTCATTGGTCCCATCACACCTAAAACCTCTAACGAGCATCGTTTCATTTTTGTCTCTAAAGATTATTTTATCAAATGGGTGGAGGCAAGTTCTTATTCGAGTGTAACCAGAAGTGCGGTTGTTAAAATTTATTAAAAAGGAGATAATTTTTTGATATGGTCTACCTGGAAGGATCATCACAGATAATGGGACAAATTTAAATAACAAGATGATGAAAGAATTATGTGAGCAATTCTAAAATTAAGTATCATAATTCATCTCCTTCTCGTCCAAAAATGAACGGATCATAGAGAAGATGATGGAGGTTTATAAGGATTGGCATGTGGAAGCAGCCAATAAGAACATAAAAAGGATCATAGAGAAGATGATGGAGGTTTATAAGGATTGGCATGTGATGCTCTCGTTTGCACTACATGGGTACTGCACATCAGTCCGAACATCAATTGGGGCAACGCCATTCTCTTTGGTATATGGCATGGAAGCGGTCCTTCCAATTGAGGAGGAAATTTCCTCCTTCAGAGTCTTAATGGATGTGAAATTAGAAGAAGCAGAGTGGGTACAAACACGATATGAACAATTGAATTTCATCGAGGAAAAAAGATTGACTGCACTATGTAGAGGGTAATTATATCAAAGAAAAATGATGCACGCATATGACAAAAAATTGCGTCCCCGATGTTTTTGAGAAGGAGACTTGGTGTTAAAAAAGATACTCTCATATCAAAAGGATCATCAGGGGAAGTGGACTCCAAATTATAAAGGACATTTCATTGTCAAGAAGGCTTTCTCGGGAGGAGCTCTCATGCTAACAAACATGGATGGAGAAGATTTACCGCACACGGTTAATTCTGATACAATCAAGAAGTACTTCGTTTTGACCGCTCTGAGTATGGGAAAAATGAAGTTAGACGAAAAAAATGTTTAAAAAAAAAGCTGTTTCGAATACTGGAGAAATTCTTCCTCCATTTTTTTTCTTTTTCCAAATCATCGTTTGTAAACATTATTCATCATCAATGAAAAGCCTTTTTTCTTTCTCAGTTGAAAAATACATATACTTCATCTTCTCCTTATTTCCATTATTTCTTATTCCTCTCAATTCTAAGATATCATTAATTACTCTTGAAATAACTTAAAAGCATAAACTTGGTTAGGTGAAATCTAATTAAAAAAAGAAAAAAGAATAGAATAGAAAATAAGAAAGGCGGTCTGAGTACGAGGGGGAATCTGAAAAGTCATCACGAAAAAGTTGGTATGCACATAAGAAGGCTAAAGCATGATTGGAGGATTGCAATTAAAGTACAGAAAATAAGCAAAATGTGGAGAAATTATCCACTTTTTCTTCATCATCGACGTGAAGCCGAATACTGGGGCACAAACCAATGAATAAGGATGCATCATTTTCTTGAAAGTATGCTCGATACTTCATTGGGAGTCCACGACCTTAGGCCAAATGATTGATTTAAAGGGTGAAGGATATGGCGACATTAGTCATCTTTCAAAAAAATAATCAAATAATTTTATCACAAATGTTTTCAATCATGCATAGCACGTATGCACTCAAAATCACTACTTTGCATTTATATTCAATAATTACAATGCATAAACATGCATCATATTGATCTGTTTTGATGCAGTTCAAGTGCATGAATCATTTAAAGATATTCTTTTGAAATCCATACATGACTTTCCAACATTTAGAGCATGCATTAGTCTAGCTCTTGCACCATATGAAACTTGTAAATATCAGATCAAATATCATTTCAACATCTTTAGCTAAATCGAACCTAAATCAAGTCGAGGTCAAAGCCTACGTCTATCCAAGTCCGTTTCCTTTCAAATATTTCAGTTAAATCGAACCCGACTTTGTCATGGTCGAAGCCCGGTGTCAGCTCTTGGTCCATTTCAATTAATATGGTTAAATCGAACCTGCATCGAGTTGAGGTCGAAGCCTGTGTCTATCTAGGTCGTTTCCTTTCAAATATCTCGGTTAAATCAAACCCGACTTTGTCATGGTCGAAGCCCGGTGTCAGTGCTTGGTCCATTTCAATTAATATGGTTAAATAGAACCCACATCGACTCGAGGTTGAAGCATGCGTCTATCCAGGTCCAAGCCCTTCCTTTATCTATGGTTAAATCAAACTCGCATCGAGTTGAGGTCGAAGCCTGCCTATATTCAGGTCTACGTCATTTCATTATCTTTGGTTAAAGAAAACTCGACTTTGTCACGATCGAAGCCCGGTGTCAGCGCCTAGTCCATTTCAATTAATATGGTTAAATCAAACCCGCATCGAGTCAAGGTCGAAGCCTGCGTCTATCCACGTCTGCGCCCTTTCTTTATCTTAGGTTAAATTGAACCTGACTTTGTCGCAGTCAAAGCCCGGTGTCAGCGCCTGGTCCGTTTCAATTTATAGGGTTAAATCGAACCTGAATTGAGTCGAGGTCAAAGCCTGTGTCTATCCAGGTCCATTTCATAAGTTCAGACATTTCATAGAACCCGAATAAGTCGATGTTTCTATTTCCTTTATCTATATAGTTTTTCTCGATCAAAATACTTATCTACACCTTTGTACACCTTCTAAGTTTAGAAGCGTGAACAAATGGGGCATCTGTAGATACCGTATTTTATCCGGTCTAATACTTTGAAAATATAAATTTTATTTTTTACCCATATATTTGTCTAAAACTATGTGTATGATTTGAAAAATAGCCCAATGCCTAAAAAAAAAATTTGTCCAAGGACTAAAAATAAAAAAAAGGAACAAAAAGACTAAAATTAAAAAAAAAAAAGCCCTAAGTTTGCCTATAAATAGAGGGGAGGTCTTCACTTGAAAGGAGAGATTTGGGATAGTGAGGAAGAGAAGAGATTTTAGAGAGAGAAAAAGAGGTTTTGAGATAATAGTGAAAAAGAGAAAGAATGAGAGTTTTCATTGTTATTCATCTTCCATCTTCTCATTTTCTTTTTATTGAGGTAGTTCAAATCTCTTACATTTTAGCTTACAATATATTTTGTTCATTCTAATTAATCATTTATCTTCTTCATACTCATGTATTTGATATTTTTTTGTTTCATTTTCCATATATAGGTTGGTTTGCTCATTATTTATCATTTCTCCTACTTTTAATCTTAAGTTTTATTTTCATATATTGTTTATCTCTCTACAAGTTTGATGATGAGATTTTTTTTGTCATCAACTCAATCAATGAGAATAAAGATAAAATTTTGCGGTGTGTAAAATTAACTCAATGTGAATCAACCATTCAATGGGTTGAAAATGTACATTTGATGAAAAGATCCCCTATGATAAGTTCTCATACATAAAAATGCATAAAATAGAAAGTAAAACCTCTATACAAGATTATGCAAATATTTAACTTTTGATTTTTTTATATTCTTACAAATCTTCTATTCTTTTCTTTTTAATTTTTGACCATCATTTTTGTGACACATGTTTGAACTAGTTACCATCCATGATCATTCCTAGCAACGAAGGAAAAAAGGAAAAATGGTAATTAGTGAACTAAATGGTCTAAAATAAAAAAATGGTATATTTATATCCCAAACAAAAATTATTTCATTTTGAAAGTTTTATGGATTTTTTTAGTGACACTTGTTTAAACTAGTTATTATCCATGATCATTCCTAGCACTGAAGGAAGAAAAGGAAAATGGTAATTAGTGAACTAAGTAGTCCAAAATAAAAAATAGGTATATTTATATCCCAAACAAAATTATTTATTATTTTTAGTGACACTTGTTTAAATTAGTTATCATTTATGATCATTATTTTGCTATTTAATCAGCATTAGGTGAAGAAATAAAAAATGATAATTAATAAACCATGTAGTAAAAAAAGCATGCTCACGCTAATTATATATGAAATTTATTTTTTTCATAAATTCATTTATTTTACAAATAAAATTTTTTTTCATAAATTCATTTATTTTACAAGTAAAAAAATGAGATTTTAAAAAAAGGGACAAAGGATGACATCACCCTCTGTCACTTAACAGAGAGTGATGTCACCCTCTGTAATTTTTTTATGTACTTTAATTTTTTTTTGTTTTTTTGTTGTTTACATTTTTGTTTTTGTGTTTTTGTTTTTTATGTTTGTTTTTATTTTTCTATTTTTTTCAGTAGATATTATTGGTTTGTTTTAATTTATTTTTATACATATTTTTAATTATTTCATGTCTTGTTTCATCATTTTCAGCCTACATATTCTTTTTTAAAATTTATCATACATGTTTATCATCTCTAACATTCCTTTTCATTATTCTTTTTTTATTTATAGTTGTTATCTCTTCTTATATATTTATGTATTATTATCATATGTCACGGTTGTATGTGATTATCAAAATTGACGCTCGTAAATTAAAATCATAACAATTTGATTTAAATTTTATAAATATTTTTATTTAGTTTTCACTAAAAAAAATCCGATGACAGACTTTAGAATTTTGAGATACAAATTTCTCGAACTACCGACGTGAGGTGTTATTTTTAGAATACCGAGAGTAACTCAAATGACGCTTTAATTAAAAAAATATTTTTTCAATGGTCTTTATACCACCCGTTGAAGGTAATTTATTTGCTCATTATTATGATGCAAAATGTACCGAATGGGACATTCAGAATTGAATTTCTATAACATTATTTTCAGAAAAAATAATTTGGATAGTATTTGATTAAATTTGATAACCATTTTTCATAATGGATGGTGTGGGGTGCTAATACCTTCCCCACACGCAAATGACTCCCGAACCAACTTTAAATTTTCGCAGACCAAAATATTTGATTTTAAATTTGGGTGACCAATCACACCCTAAAATGATTGGTGGCGACTCCGAATTTTGTTCTTTCTCAAGAAATGATTTTTCAATCGTCGCTCCGCGTCGCATGCACGTTGCGACAGTAAGGACAAGAGTAAGAACAAAAGAGGAAAGAAAGCCAAGATATCGCCAAAAGTCAAGAAGAAAAAGAACGACAACAAGCCCAAGGGAAATTATTTCCACTATAGGGTTTAAGGTCATTGGAAGAGAAGAGACGGTAACAAGTACATCCCCTAGCAGAAAAAGAAAGGTAAATATGATTTACTCGTACTTGAAGTTTGTTTAGTAGAATATGATTTGTCATCCTGGATACTTGAGTCAGGAGCCATTAACCATATATGTTCTTCTTTGTAGATGTTTGATTCGTCAAGGAAGCTGGCTGTTGGTGAGATTATTTTGAGAGTTGTCAGTGGTGCGCTCGTGTCAGCTAAAGCGTTAGGGATAATCCGTTTACTTTTTGGATATAATTATTTAGTTTTGAACAATGTTTATTATATTCCTGGATTTTCGAGAAATTTGATTCCTCTTTCATGTTACAAGAATAGTTATTCGAAGTTTTTTAATTAATAAAGAGTTTATAATTTCTAAGAATGGATTCGATATCTGTCATTCTAAAGTTATAAGTGGGTTGTATATGCTTAAACCGACTAAACACACGTTAAATAATTTAAATTATTTAAACTAGAAAAATGAAAAAGTAACAAATGATAAAGAGTTTCTCATGATGATGATAACACATATTTTTGGCATCTTAGGTTGGGACATATTAATCTAGATAGGTTAAACAGGTTAACAAAGCATAATACTTTAAGAAAATTAAAAGTTGAAACTCTTCCTGTTTGTGAATCCTGTCTAGAGAGTAAAATGACTAAGGGAAAGTCTAAAACTTTTGGAAAGTTTAAAGACTTCAAAGCTGAAACTGAAAAGTAATTAGGTAAATCGTTAAAAACCCTTCGATCAGGTCGGGGTGGTGAATACTTGGAATTAAAATTCAAGGATTACTTGTTGGAGTATAAAATCATTTCCCAACCAAAAGCACCTGAAACGTCACAACAAAATGGTGTTTCAGAATGAAGAAACTGTACCTTATTGGATATGGTTAGGTCGATGTTAAACTACTCATCACTACCACTTACATTTTGGGGATATGCATTACACATGGCTAAACACATTTTGAATGTAGTGCATTCTAAGTTTGTAAGCAAGACACCTTTAGAGTTATGGAATGGCTCCAAACCCAGTTTGTGTCATTTCCGTATATGAGGTTGTCCAGCTCACGTACTTAGATCCAAGACTGGAAAGTTAGACTCAAGGTCGGAAGTATACGTATTCGTTGGCTATGCTCCAAAGAGTAGAGATGGATATTTTTATAGTCACAAGGATCAAAAGATGTTTGTATCGACAAATGTCACTTTCCTTGAACACGACTATATGGAAAACTACAAATCTCGAAGCAAAGTAATTCTCGAGAAATTAGCAACTGATGAGATCATACCACCTTCAATTTCTACTGATAAATGAAAAACCATAGAAATCACATTTTTTGTAAAGGAAACTCCGGTGCAACTTCGTAGTCAGAGGGTTGTGAGACAACCAGTTCGCTACAAACTAGAGGCACATCTCCTAATGTCAGACACTGATAAGGATGATCCATTATCTTATGAAGAAGGAATGGATGATCCTGAAAATGGGAAATGGCAATATTCCATGAACCAGAAAATGGAATCTATGTATTCCAATTCTATCTGGGAACTTGTAGATCCAACTGAAGATATCATGCCAATTGGATGTAAATAGATCTTCTAGAAGAATAGAGGTGTAGATGGGAAAGTAGAGACTTTCAAGGCACAGTGAGTAGCTAAGGGCTATAAACAAAGAGAATGAGACTATTATGAAGAGACATTCTCCCATAGGGCCATGCTAAAATCCATTCGCATCATTTTATCCATAGCCGTTAGTTTTGACTAAGAGATATGACAAATGGATGTCAAGATAGCTTTTTGAATGGCTCTCTTGAAGAAATCATATATATGATGCAATCAGAAGGGTTTATACAAAAGAGGTAAGATCAGATAGTATGAAAGTTGCTTAAATCCATTTATCGATTAAAGCAAGCATCTAGATCTTAGAATCTTACCTTTGATAAGATTGACTTATGGCTTCAAGCAAAATATTGACGAAACCTGTGTTTATAAATAGATCAAAGATAAGGTAATGGTTTTCTTAGTTCTTTATGTTGATGATATTATATTCGTTGGGAATGTTGTAGAAACTCTGTCAAAGGTAAAATGGTTGAAGCGCATATGGAGAGTTGGATCTCGTCTTCTATTGGAGTTGTTGGTCATCCTCATCTTAGTCAGTTTTCTACTTTGGTGGAAGTTCGGGATTGGAGACTTCATTTGGATCCAGCATGGGATGCAATTAGCGGTACGGTTTGTTTGGGTTGGTGCCTCTGGGATCCAAGTGGTAATCTGTTTGCTGTTGGTATGGGTAAGAGATCATATGTGTCTTATGCCTTTCTCACCGAGGCTTATGCATTACTATGGGCTATCGAAAACTCTTCTTAGGTTGGTATTGATGACATTAGTATTTTCTTTGATTCTTTGAACTTCATTAATGATATCAAAGCTAGTAATCACACAGCTCAGGATGTTGCTCCTGTCGTCACTGACACTATTAATCTCATAGGTAGCTTTAATCGAGTTGTTTTCTCTCATTTTCCTAGAGAGAATAATCATTCGGGGGATGCTTATGCTAGGATGGGTAAATATGCTTCGGGTGATACTGTTTGAATGTTTAAGAGGATAGATTTCATTCAGTTTTTTATTTCTTGATTTATAGTCCTTGCTTTTGGTTAGTACTCTTTTTCCTTTTTGGTTTTTCCCCTTTTGGGGGTTTTTTTCCAGGAAATGTTTTAATGAGGCTAGCCAGGGGATTTCTTTAAGCTTTATTCTGGTTGAGATTCTACCTTGTTGTTCCTTCTGGCTCTTTTCTTTGCTTTGGTTGGTTAATGTTAGATGATGAGGGTGCTAAGGAGGTGTCAGCCTAGCTGAGATATTCTGGTGCACCTATAGATTTCTTTCTCCAACTTGAGTTTTTTTGTTTTTTGCCCTAGGGTATGCCCGTTGCACTTATGTACTCTCTTATTGATTAATGAAGGGTTATTTTTGTTGGGGTGTTTTACACCCCTTCCCTTTGACAAAAAAAAGATTGTTAATGGTGTAATAGTATAATTTAGTCGACAAATATAAGTAACATGAGATGCTAATGGTAGGATTGGCTCAAACAATTGTCAATTTTTGTGATTAAATGTCAGATACAAGTACAAATAAGGGAGGAGTCAAGTAGAGGATCCATGTCATTTTTAACATACCAAAATAATTCAAACATCAATGCGATGCCATTTAATTTATATATAGACTTAAATGGGAATTTTTATGACTACAATCTTCAGCAATTTATGCCATTTAAGTTTTATACACATGTTTAAATTAAGGGAAAATTAGAGGTTTAATCAATTTAAAAATTTACTTTTGTATAATGTCTTTTTTTTGTTATTTTGTACATATGACTGAAATGGAGAAGAGAAAAATCAGGTAGTTAAGATTTTTTTACTTTTATACCCTTATTTTAATTAATTTGTGTTTTAGATTTTTTCCCTTCTTCTTCACACCCTTCTTCTTCACCTCTTTCCATCTTCACATTTTTTCCTTCTTCATTCGTGCCTCAAGTTTTTTGTTGCTCTTCGCGACAATACCCTACGGTTTCATCTTCACTATAGTGGCCATCGGTCTCCCATTGTCGGTTGCGACCAGATCTAGTTACGGCTTCCTTGACCACCGCGACCAGATCTGGTCATAACTTCCTTAATTGCGACCAGGTTTGGTCGCGGCCTCGCTAACCATCGTGGACTGCGGTTCCCTTGGTGGAGCCGGTCACTTTTATTTTTTTATTTAACAATTCACTTTCTCCGTCTATTTCTGGTTTTCGAGCAAAAGAGAAGAAGAAGAAGAAGGAAGAGGGGTCAGGCTTGGGTGTGGGAAGGGGTATGGTATCAGATTGTATATAAAAATATACTAATAATATATCAAATATACTATAGACATACTATGGTATACTGATGGTACATAAAAATATATTACATATATACTATGATATATTGATAGTATATTAAACTATACTACTGTAAAAATGCATAATATAGTATATTATTATATACCATAGATTATATATGTATAAACTATGTAACATTTTACACTAGGTTTGTTACGCGAATAACATTTTACGCTGAGGTTGTTATGTGAATAAAGCGAATAAGGTCCCTTATTTGTAAGGGCAATCTCGTATATTTATAATGTTTTTAAATTTTTAAAGATGAGTCTATATTTTTCTTCATTTTTTATACGAATGGAATGTATAGAATCTAGGAATTGAATGTATTGATTCAAGGTTCATATAGGCAAAACAACTTTATTACTAATAAGAGATGAAAATCACCTTACTCGCGTAACAACTCCGGTGCAAAATGTTACGTAGTTTATAGATATATATTCTATGGTACAAATTAATGTACTGTGTTATGCATATTTACCCTAATATATTTTCACATACTATCAGTATATCATAGTCTATCTATAGTATGTGTCTACATACCATCAGTATATCATAGTATATTTATAGTATATTTTTACATACCATTCTGTACCATACCCCTTCCCACACCCAAGCCCGACCCCTCATTCTTTTTCTTCATCCCTCTCGCTTGAAAATGAGAAATAGAAGGAGGAAGATAATTGTTACATAAAAAAAGGAAGGAAAATTCAG
Organism: Datisca glomerata; assembly: GCA_003255025.1. Lineage (NCBI taxonomy): Eukaryota > Viridiplantae > Streptophyta > Magnoliopsida > Cucurbitales > Datiscaceae > Datisca > Datisca glomerata. The sequence goes on along the minus strand of QANY01009254.1, from coordinate 242,281 downwards.
CAATAAAAAAAGGTAAACTGTTATTTTTCTAATAGTTTCTATTGGCTGACATTAATTTAATTAGTACTTGTTAGATTGTATATACACTTAAAAATCCCTTGTTCCTTGAGAGAAGGCCCAAGAGACCGCCACCATGTCATATGCTTGATTGAACAAGCAAAATTCTAACACGTCTAAAGGCCTCAACTAAGCCACAAACTGAGTTCGAGACGTCAAACACATCTTTGACATTATCGTCGACTGTGAGATCACACTCTAATTAGGAAATGTTGATCCAGGGTAAAAAGGTGTGAACCTTCACCCAAGATTGAAATCGAGGCCCATCACAAACGGTCGAGGCTCATCCAAGTTATCATCATAGAAAGATCTCTATTGATATTAGAAAGACAACTAATAGTCTCTCATAAGAAAACTCTTGGCCTCCAAGTAAGGAGGTTTGATAAATTCTTATTATTGATGCCGAAAATCTCAATAGTAATGTTGCATGCCATCCCCTATTTAGTGTGGAATTCCTCTTGACATTGGAATCTGCGAAACATAAATAAAAACTCACAGAGCGAGAGAATCGGGGGTAGTTGTCTTGTATGTGGCCTCGTGGGAGAAAATGTGTCAAAGAAGCCTCGAGAGCGAGCATGGGAAGCTTTCTGGGACACGATGACTACCTTTAATTAGACGAGTGAGAGGAAAACTTTGACATAAAGGGGCGATCATTAAATGTTGATGCACTTTTGATGTGACATATAAAGGGATGATCTGACATTCTGTCACGGTGATTCGAGTCATTGGGTGTTCGTTCCTATGAGAAGGTGCCACCTAGGATGTTACTTTCGGCGGGCAATGATGCCCCTAGCACTCGGGGTTGTCTGAGCTCCAATTTTTGTTGTCCTTCATCAGCTCAGATTTGTGCTACCCAAGCTCCCTCAGGACTGACTAGGCGAGGTCGATCCTTCTCCTTTGAATCTTTCCTCTGTCATGAAATTTTTTATGCGGTGTTACACGTGTCATCACTTTGTTGGGGGTGGGGGTTAGGAAACACCTATAACAGCTGCCCCCCAATTCGAGGACTTGAGTGGCTTTACTCGCCCAGGTCTAAAGACTTCTTCACCTAGGTTCCTTGTCCGAGCTACCTTTATGTAGTGATAAGCTAAAGGCTACGCTCATCTCAGGGAATTCACACTTGTACTTCAAAATTGTTCTAGTGGGAGGCCCGTGATGAATGGAATTAATGGCCAAATCATCTTTTGTCATGATTCAACCGTGCGCGTGCATCCCCTTACTTTTGTCGCGATTCAAAACCGTTCATTCCTAAGGAGTAGGAGAAATAATGGCTCGTGGATACGAACAAAAGAGGGTGAAAGTCATCAATAGCTAGGCCTAACTCATTGATACGTCACTTCATCCCCATTGGTTAGTGAAACGATCATCTATTAGGCGTGGTTTCACCTCGACGGTTGCCGTCGTGGCCTATTTTAATGTCCATTACATGAGTAGTTTCCTTATTCAAGGCTTATAAATAGGCATTTTCCTATTCATTTTCTTCATCCTTGCCTTCTTTAAAGAGCCGAAACCTTTGCCAACCCTTGTTCTTGCCCCTAGTTCTTTTTTTTATGCTTTGGAGAACAGTGGTCCTTCCCCTTTCGAAGCCTCTTTTTCTTGGGAGGCTTCCTCTCAATTTTCCTTTCCATGGTCGTTGTTTCCCTCTCTATCTCCTTTTAAATGGCGTGCCTCAAAGTCATTGGTATTCCCCTTATGGAGATTTTCTTGTCGTCGATAATCTTGTGTGGTGAACTATTCGGCTTCATTGATTACCGACTTATAGCTGCAAAACCCCTCTATTGTAAAGCATTATCCTTAGGAAAGGTTTGCTACCTATATGATAGTTTTAACCTTTGATCTGTAATGAAGTACCTTCACCAGCCACAATCCATCTTCTTCCTTCCGTGTCACCATTCCATTCTTTTACCACCTCTACCCTTTCTTTCCACCAACCACTCATTACAACATGCATCAGGAGTGGGCCAAGCACAGCCCTTACAATCATATTCTTCAGGATCATCCCAGACCTAAGCGTAGCTGCTCCTTTCCCTTTCTTAACCTTATGGGAGAGATTGAAGCTTTTTTCAACCTCAGATCGGGAGGACGTATTGTTCGCGGGTTGAGTTCCCTTTTGGCTTGACTCAGAGTGGGACTTAGACCAAGTTATAGTGATCCTGAACCCATGGTCATTAAGCAACCTGAGCCCTCGAGACCTTAAATGAGTTCAAGGAAGCTGTGGAAACCCTACGACCACGGGCCCCGATGTGAGAGGTCTTTTACTTTTAAGTTAGCCTAAGGAGGATGTGGGTCTTTTAATTTTAAGTTAGCCTAAGGAGGAAGAATGATACAGAACCTCCAAGGATAAGCTTGAGAACCTCTTTATGTATAGGAACCCACAAAGCATTAGCCCAAAATGATGTTTCTGAATCATTCTTCCTCCTTAGGCTATTTATAGCATTTGCGAAGGTTTCCTAAAAGTAAAAGGTTTCTAGAAAATAGAGGTTTCCTAAAAACAAAGGTTTCTTAAAAACAAAAGTTTCCTAAAAACCTTAAACACAAAATATGAAACTAGCCTAATTAAATTTTAAATAGAAATAAAATAGGTTAAGCTAAATAAAACTAATGTACTCTAGATATAAGTAAAATTTCGGCCAACCCGTACGTTTGCTTTGTAGATATGAAAAAAATCTTGATTATTATTTGGACTCATATTAGCATGTAATTTTTAAGAATCAGCCCAAAACTCTTTGATAGTCATTTTCTTTGAATTTTTAAGATCCAACCCTTATAATTGACCCATTTTGAATGTGTAACTTATTCCCTTTGAATTCCTTTTGTAATTGACCCATTTTGAATGTGTAACTGGTTCTCATAATTCATCCATTCCTTAAAAGGATTCATCCTTAAATATTCACTTGAAATGGATCATCTCCTTTAGGATGTAACATAGCTGGAAATCTTTCATTTGTCATGCCTTTGTACTTAAAAGAACTTTGTTGCACAAATTCATTTTTTAGGAAAGTAACAAAATTATGAAAGTAATGAATTTAGGAAAGTAATGAATTTAGAAACAAATATCTTCCTAGAATTATGAAAGTAACTAATTTCTGTTCCTTGTTTTTAATGAATTTCTCTCTTCTTTTTGGTTATTTTCTTTTTTTATACGAACTCTTCTTTTTTGTACGAATTATATTTTTTAATACTTTTTCAACAAAAACGCAAAACGGAATTTAAAAAGATAAGAAAAATATGCTAGAAATCAGAATTAAAGAAAATGAAATTTTGAAAAGATAGAACATGATCTAGAGCCAAAGCTTTGATACCAAATGTTACAGAACCTCCAAGGATAAGTTTGAGAACCCATTTACGTATAGGAACCTAAAAAGCATTAGCAAGAAAATACTGAAAACCAATTCGGCAACAACCCCTAAGAAAAGTTAGAAAACATATATACTTTGAATGATGATCGAGAACTAGACAAAGAAAACTTGTTTCTGAATTTCAGTTTTGAAACACTCCACAAGAAGATGATCAACCTACTTGAACATTTATTAAAGCATATATTCTACTCAAGAACACAAATATAAAAGCAAAACAGCCTTTAGGTTTTTTTTAAATTATCAGTTCTAAAATTCCACCACAAAACATTCAAACAAGCCATATTTATAGCATTGACGAATGTTTCCTAAAAACAAAGGTTTCTAAACAAAGGTTTTCTAAAAATAAATGTTTCTAAAAAATAAAGGTATCCTAAAACAAATTTTCCAAAAATATAAAGGTTTCCTAAAAATAAAGGTTTCTAAAAATAAAGGTTTCTAAAAAATAAAGGTTTCTTAGAAACAAAGGTTTCTAAAAAATAAAGGTTTCCTAAAAACCCTAAACACAAAATAGGAAACTATCATAATTATATTTTAAATAGAAATAAACTAGGTTAAGCTAAATAAAACTAACATACACTAAATATAAGTAAAATTTCGGCCAACCCCTACGATTGCTTTGCTGATATGGAAAAAGTCTTCATTATCATTTGGACTCATCTTGGCATGAAATTTTTCAGAATAAGCCCAAAACTCCTCGATAGTCATTTTCTTTTAATCTCTTAGATCTAGCCCTTGTAATTGACCCAATTTGAATGTATATTTGATTCCCTTTATATTGCTTTGTGGTTCTCATTATTCGCCCCATTACTCAAAAGGATTCGCTCTCGAATCTTCACTTGAAATGGACTGTCTCCTTTAGGATGTAACATAATTGGAAATCTTTCCTTCGTCATGCTTTTGTACTTAAAAGAAATTTGTTGCACAAATTCAATTTTTTTAGGAAAGTAATGAAATTAAGAAAGTAACTAATTTTTGAAAGTCATGACTTTAGGAAAGTAAGGAAACTAGAAAAGTAATAGAAACAAATATCTTCCTAGAATTATGAAAGTAACTAATTTTTGTTCCCTTTTTTTGAACGAAAATCTCTCTCTTCTTTTTTCTTTTCTTTTTCTTGTACGAACTCTCCTTTTTTTTGCACGATTTTTGTTTTATACTTCTGCAACAAAACACAAAACTAAATTTAAAAGACAAGAAAAAATGCTAGAAATCTGAATTAAAGAAACAAATTTTGAAAAGATGAGACCTGATCTTGAGCCAAAGCTCTGATACCAAATGATACGAAACCTCCAAGGATAAGCTTGAGAACTCCTTTATGTATAGGAACCCACAAAGCATTAGCAAGAAAATCCTTGAAACCAATTCAGCAACAACCCCTAAGAAAGGCTAGAAAACATATTACTTAAAAAGATGATCAAGAACTAGAACAAAGAAAACTTGTTTCTGAATTTCAGTTTTGAAACACTCCACAAGAAGATGGTCAATCTACTTGAATATTTCTTAAAGCATGTATTCTATACAAGAACAAAAAGGTTAAAGTAAAATAGCTTTTAGCTTTTTTAAATTATCAATTCTAAAATTCCACCACAAAAACATTCGTCCAAGGCATATTTATAGCATTTACAAAGGTTTCTCAAAAGTAGAAGTTTCTAAAAAAAACAAAGGTTTCTTAAAAAAAAGGTTTCTAAAAAATAAAAGTTTCCTAAAAACAAATGTTTCTAAAAACAAAGGTTTCCTAAAAACAAAGGTTTCTAAAAAATAAAGGTTTCTTAAAAAACCTAAACACAAAATAGAAAACTAGCCTAATTATATTTTAAATAGAAATAAATTAGGTTAAGCTAAATAAAACTAATGTACTCTAAATATAAGTAAAATTTCGACCAACCCCTACGATTCCTTTGCTGATATGGAAAATGTCTTGATTATCATTTGGATTCAACTTGGCATGTAATTTTTTCAGAATCAGCCCAAAATTCCTTGAAAGTCCTTTTCTTTGAATTTATTAGATCTAGCCCTTGTAATTGACCCATTTTGAATGTGTAACTGATTCCTTTTGAATTTCTTCGTGGTTCTCATCAATGGGGGTCTTTAACTTTTAATTAAGCCTAAGGAGGAGGGAGTCTTTTACTTTTAAGTTAGCCTAAGGATGGGGTTCACCATCTTCCTAAGGAGGAGATCTTTGTAATTTTTCCTTTTCTTATATATGTAAACATTTCTCCTAGAGAACGAAGTTTCTTTAATAACTCAGACACATTCTTTTGGCTCTAGTCTTGTCTTTTTCTTTATTATAACTTTCATATTTGCACAAGCTTGGTTGTTGGTCCTGAGCTGCGTTTTAAGCGATAAAAATTCCTTGAGTAGATGAAGTCACTTTTATTTTCACCAAGCTTTGATTTGGTCTGGACGAGACCTTAATCTTTCCATTGTTCTTACTTATTCGTTGCTTTGAATTATGAGTGTTCTAAGTACTAATTTATGCTGAGCTGAGTTACGAAGTCTCTCTGCCCCCGAGCTTGAGTGGGCCCTAAAAAGGACTTGATTCTTCATAGTGGGCTGCCCCCCTTTGAGTGACAACGCTAACTGTTAATGTTAAAAATCTCAACAGTAATGTGGCATGTCATCCCCTCTTTAGCGTGGAATTCCTCTTGACCTTGAAATCTATAAAACATAAAAAAATTGTTAAAAATATTAATTTAAAATGAATCTTTTTCAATAAAGAAAACAAGCGCGACGTAACAGTTTCTAAAAAATAAAAACTTTTATTGAAAAATCTTTTCAATCAGGATCCATTATATATTTATACATTAAATTGAAGATATACACAGATACGAATTATATACATCTTGTAGTCTATATTAAGCGGAAAATAAAAAATCTTTCGTTCCCAGGAACAACGGACTTCGAGATCTACACCAAGATCTTCCAATCAAATCTTCAATGCACTAGAACGTGTGTAAGCACGTAGAATAACTCAAAGGTATCTTTTCTGTCTCTAGATGTACTTAACACATGAGATCTAGAGGTTTACCGAGAATGATTAATTTTAGTGAGACAACACTCTAAAAGAATATGATGATTATTCTTTCAGAGTTTGTGATTAACTTTTAATCATAGAGGAAAAACACCCTGACGGCAAATGTGTTCTCAACTCAATTCTTGATTGATTGATTGTTCATGAACTTCATGAACTGAGGTCATTAGAATAATATCTATATATTTTTTAGATAATGACATATCAGATTTTTAGGGATAAACTTAAAATAATTTTTAATCATAAAATTACAAATGTAGTGGGACCCACTCTAACTGTGCACAACTGTAGTGTCACACGACATTGCAGTGTGCTGTGAGGCATCACACGACAATACTGTAGTGTCGTGTGGCACTACAACATTGAACCTCTACTATTGTAATGCCATGTGGCACTATCGTAGTCCATGTCAATCTCTAATACCCCATCTGTGATTGACACGTGGCAATTACTGTTGATTAAATATTTATTTTAATCAGATAAATATCTAAATATGAGTTAATATAAAATTAACTCTATAACAGTCAGAGTCAGATTTTGATCCAACGTTATCTTCATAACAGTTAGATCACCTTGAAGTATGACCCGGATATCGACTTTCGACTATCCTTATCCGATTCATAATTAGTATATCTAGGGTGATTCAGGTCTCCAACTGAACAAAAAAACATATAATTTCTCGTTCTCTTTCAATACTTGAGAATGTGATTTACTGCAATCAAATGTTCCAAACATAGATTCGATTGATAACGACTGACGATTCCCACTACATAACAGATGTTTGGTCTCGTACATAACATGGAATACATGAGACTACCAACAGCTGGAGCATAAGGAACCTTTCTCATATCCTCTTCCTCCTAAGGTGTCTTAGGACATTGCTCCTTGGAGAGGACAATTCCATCGCTAGTTGACCTTTCTTGGAATTCTCCATAGAGAATCTCTCCAGCACCTTATCAATATAAGATATCTGAGAAAGTTCCAAGAGCTTGTTCTTTCTATCCTATAGGATTTGGATGCCTAGAACATAGCTCGACGCTCCCAAATCTTTCATTTGGAATTTTTTAGTTAGCCACTTCTTTACCTTTGACAAAGTTTCTACATCATTCTCAATAAGTAGAATATCATCAACATAAAGAATTAAGAAAACCACTTCCGTGTCTTTGATATATTTATAAACACAAGTTTCGTCAACATTTTTCTCGAAGTCATATAATTTAATAATCTCATCAAAAGTAAGATTCTAAGATCTAAATGTTTGTTTCAATCCATAATAGATTTAAGTAACTTGCATATTTCTGATCTTGCCCCATTTTCACGAACACTTCTGGTTGCATCATATAGATGATTTCTTCAAGAGAGTCATTCAAAAAAGCTGTCTTGACGTCCATTTGTCATATTTCATAGTCTAAACTAGTGGCAAGAGATAAAAGGATGCAAAAGGATTTTAGCATGGCAATAAGGGAGAATGTCTCTTCAGAATCGACTTATTCCCTTTTTGTATAGTCTTTGGCTACCAGTCATGCCTTGAAAGTCTCTACTTTCCCATATGCACCTATTTTCTTCTTGAAGTCCATTTACATCCAATGGGCCTGATATCTTCAGGTGGATCTATAAGTTCCCAGACATAATTAGAATACATCGATAACATTACCTAGTTCATGGCATCTTGCCATTTCTCATTTTCAGAATCATTCATAGCTTTTTCATAAGATAATGGATCATCCTTATCAGTGTCAGACATTAGGACATGTGCCTTAATTTCATAGCGGATAGGTTATCTCACAACCCTCCCACTACGACGTTGCACCGGGGTTTCGTTAACAGGAACTGTGGTTTATGTAGTTTATCGTTTATTAGTTGATAATGAAGGTGGTCTGATTCCATCAGATGCTAATTCCTCGAGAACTACTTTACTTCGAGGTTTGTAGTTCTTCATATAGTTGTGTTCAAAGAAGGTGGCATTTATTGATACAAACACCTTTTGATCCTTGTGACTATAAAAGTACCCACCTCTAGTCTCGGAAGCATAGCCAACGAATATGTATATTTCAGACTTTGAGTCTAACTTTCTAGTCTTGGATCTAAGAACGTGAGCTGGACACCTCCATATACAGAAATGACGTAAACTAGGTTTGGAGTCATTCCATAACTCTAAAATTGTCTTGATAACAGACTTATAAGGTACTACATTCAAAAATGTATGTTGCCGTATGTAGTGCATATCACTAAAATGTAAGTGGTAGTGATGAGTAACTCAACATCAACCTAATCATATCGAATAAGGTACGGTTTCTCCATTCTGAAACATCATTTTGTTGTGGCGTTCTAGATGCTGTGAGTTGGGATAGGATTTCATACTCCAACAAGTAATTCTTGAATTTTAAATCCAAGTATTTACCACACTAATCTGATCAAATGATTTCCAATGACTTACCTAATTGCTTTTCAGCTTCAGATTTGAAGTCTTTAAACTTTTCAAAAGTTTCAAACTTTCTCTGCATTAGGTAAGTATAATCATATCTTGAGTAATCGTCAATAAAAGTGACAAAATACTCATACCCACCTCTAGTTTGTACATTGATCGATCCACAGATATCACTATGCACTAGCTCAAATGCTTCTTTGGCTCTTTTGCCTTTTCCAGTGAAAGACTCTTGGTTATTTTACCCTCTAGACCAGATTCACAAACAGGAAGAGTTCCAACTTTTAGTTCTCCCAAAGCACAATGCATTATTAACCTGTTTAACTCATCTAGATTAATATGTCCCAACCTAAGATGCCAAATATATGTGTTATCATCATCATGAGAAACTCTTTGTCATTTGTTACTTTTAGTGGGCGGAATATCAAAAAATTTTACATCAACCAAATTAATCATATTAAACATTAAAACCATACATCCGATTATGCATGCAAAGTTAAACGTATTCAAAAGAGGTAGAAATGATTTTTACATTTTCCTTGTATCAGAGACTTTCTGAATTGGTAGAATCCTTATTAAATGCTTCACGTTCTTTGATCGTCAAATCCAAGATCTTGAATTAGTCTTTGAACCAACAACCACTCATTGGATTTAGAAGTATATCTCACAAGGACGTCATTAATAACTAAGGGTGGGCTCTCAAAACAACTGAGGGAGAAAGATCAAAATTTTCTCTTCCTCTGGTGATTAGTAGGAGGGAAGAGAGGAACCTTTTTCTGCTCTGTCTGATTAGGGTTGTGTCAACACACTTAGGCTAGGGAAGCAACCCTAATGCCATTTCTTATATAATAATTTTGAAATTTTCACATATACCGCAAATAATTTAGAATTAGTTAACACACGTTCAGTCGGTTTAAACATATAAAATTCATTTTTAACTTTAGCGTGACAAATATAGAAGCCATTCATAGAAATAATAAACTATTAATGAAAGAAACTTTGGATAACTGTTCATGCAAAAGTGAAAGGGAAATTAAATTCCTCGAAAAATCAGGAATATAATAAATATTATTCAAAACTAAATAATTATTTTCAAAAAGTAAATGGATTGTTCCTAATGCTTTAGCTGTCACGAGCGCGCCATCCCAACTCTCATAATGACCTCGACATCAGTTAGCTCCCTTGATGAATCAAGCATCTACAAAGAAAAACATACATGGTTAGTAGCTCCTGAATCCAGTATCTAGAATGACAAATCATATTCCACTAAACAAGCTTCAAGTACAAGTAAATCATATTTACCTTTCTTTTTTAGCTCGGAGAAATACTTATTACAGTTTCTCTTCTAATGACCTTCAAACCAACAATGGAAATATTTTCTCCTGGGCTTGATGTCATTTTTGTTCTTCTTGGCTTTTGGCGATATTTTGGCTTTCTTCCCTTTCTTGTTCTTACATTATCAATCTTATCAATAACAATTTTTTTTAACAATTAAATAAAATAATAATGGACTGAGTGACTATTGCATGTAAAATAATAAAAGAACAAAACCTAACCCAATAATCACCATACAATTAACGATCTAGTATTTAACCATACATTGAAAAAAATCATCCATTCATTCACATATATCAAAATATGTTATGAACAATGCAAGAACACTCACATAGTATTTAATATACAAACATATAATGACCAGTCTGATATCCAAAATTTTTTTTAAAATAATTTTTTATAAAGAAAACAAGCGCGACGCAACGGTTTCCAAAAATTAAAAACTTTTATTGAAAACTCTTTTCAATCAGGATCCATTATATATTTATACATTAAATCGAAGACATACACGGATAGGAATCATATACCTCTTGTAGTCCATATCAAGCGTCCTCGCAAATCAACAATCATTTGTTCCCATGAATAACAGACTTCGAGATCCACAACAAGATCTTCCAAGTCAATCCTCAACATACTAGGACGTGTGTGGGCATGTAGAATAATTCAAAAATATTTTTTTTTTGTCTCTAGATGTACTCAATACATGAGATCCAAAGATTTACTGAGAATAATTAATTTTAGTGAGACAACACTCTAAAAGAATATGATGATTATTCTTTCAGAGTTCGTGATTAACTTTTAATCACAGAGGAAAAATACCCTGATAGTAACTATGCTCTCAACTCAATTCTTAACTGATTGATTGATGAACTGATTTATCAACTGAGGTCATTAGAATAATATCTGTATAATTTTTAGATAATGGCATATCATATTTTTAAAGATAAATTGAAAATAATATTTCATCATAAAATTACAATTGCAGTGGGACTCACTTCAATTGTGTACAACTGCAGTGCCACACGACACTGTCGTGGGTCGTGAGGCGTCATAGTGCCTCACGAAAATACTATAGTGTCGTGTGACACTACAGTATTGCATCTCCACTGCTGTAGTGCCACGTGGCACTACAGTAGTCCATATCAATCTTCGACACCCAATCAGTGATTGCCACGTGATAATTACTGTGAATTAAATATTTATTTTAATCAGACAAATATCTAAATATCAGTTAATTCAAAATTAACATATATGATTATCTTTATCAACTAACTTAGCTGTTATTTCATAAATAATAGATTTAGTGGATTCAAATTATTATCTAATAATAATTTATAATTATCTAATTTCATAACTCAGATATTCTGTATCACTTATCGATAGTTGAAAAAATAATCGATAATTATTTATATATATAATTTTTAAAATTTATATACAGATATAATTTAATTAATTAATTCTTAATTAATTAATCACACATAATTATCTCATAATTATGTATTTGCCCTAGAATAAAAATTCATTTTGCAAGTCAATCCTTTTCTCATGACTTGAAAAATTCACACCCTAAACTGCGTAGTATAGAGGTGACTTGGAGACCATGGATCTATAATCCTGAGCTCCAATAAATCAGCTTATTAATTAAACTCTTTCGTAAATAATCTTATTTATTAATTCCATTATTACTCCACTATAAATATGAAATTGCACTCTTAGAGATTATAGAATGTATTTACAGAATATTCTCGTGTAGTCTATTAATATAATCATTTCACGTAGGACTGTCCTCCAATTAATAGTTAGTCAATTAGAACTGGTCAAAATTATCGTTTTACCCTCTAATTACCTCTTGAGCCTCAAGTACCATTAATCCACTAGTGAATGACTAATTTATAATCGTATTATAAATTTGAGTTCAATAATCATTCAGTTTCAGAATTAACACTTAAAGGAATCAATATTCGATCTGTTAGGAAAGCTTGGATTCCAAATCTTGTAAGGTCGTGTTCCCTGCCATCCATATTACTGAATCTCCAAAATAAAAGTCATTAACCTGTTTTACAAACAACAGTTAACGAGTGAATCAAAAGATCCGGTAGACATGTATAAGAGTTCATGACTACTCAGGATTCAGACTGATCTACATATGATCATTAGATTGATGTGTATTAAATCTCTATGATAAACGGTAAGTTAATAAAAATATTAATTCACATCGGTCCTATCATATATAATATTATTATATAAAGTACATTCACTAAAATGTCTATCCATATCAATGATCTGTATCTAGATCAGATACATTCATAATGCTTAGTGAACCGTACTAGCAACTATTCATTAAATATATTATACTTTAATATGTTGCTGATAATTTTATTCATTATCTATGATCTTAATCATTTCTTACTAATATAAGATCATAGTCTCATTAATGAATATAAAATTTTCAGATAAATTTATATAAATTATTCAATAATAATTTAAAAGAATAATTTAAGAAAAATATAATTCTATTAAATTTTATATTAAAATGTGTACACATGTTTTGAGCGCGTTACCCAAACACAAATAACCCAAGAGACCGAGAGGAATCGGAGAGTGGTTGCCTTGTCTGAGGCCTCGCGAGAGAAAGTGTGTTGAAGAAGCCTTGGAAGCATGCAAGAGAAGCTTTCCAGGACACGATGACTACCCTTGTTTAGACGAGTGGGAGACGGCATTTAACATAAAGTGACGGACATTAAATATTGATGCACTTTTGAGGTGGCATATCAGGGGCTGATCTAACATTCAGCCGCAATGATTGGACTCGTTGGGCGTCCGAGCCTATGATAAGGTACCCCCTGGGATGTTAATTTCGGCAGACAATGATGCATCTAGCACTCAAGGTAGTCTGAGCTCTCTTCACGAGCTCCATTATTGCTATCCTTCGTTTGCTCAGGTTTGTGCAACCCGAGCTCCCCCAGGACCGACTAGGCGACGTCGGGCCTTCTCCTTTGAATCTTTCCTTTGTCGTGAACTTTTCGGTGCAGTGTAACACGAGTCGTCAAGTTGTTGGTGGTCGGAAAACACCTATAACACTTATAATGAAGGAACTAACAAAATGGGGGGATATTACTTAGAACATCTCCCTATTCAAATTCAAAAATAGGTCTTTGGGAATAGGTTAATATCCTATCTCCAAGCCTATATAAATAGATGGTGTCCTCCTCGGTTGAAATGTATCCACTTCTCCCTTACTTAGCAATCTTTGCCAAAAGAAAATTTGTTAACTTGATAGTCATGGTGTATTAGGTTGGACAAAACACCAGTGCTAAGTCAATACATATTTGATATTTATATAATGTTTATTAAGAAATGATTTATGAATATAATTTATACTTGTTATATATTTAGATTTTAATATAAATTCTTGTCAAGCTTTCTAATTATTTAGATTTCTGTCCGTTTTAATTTTTTTTTATTTAAACCGTTTTTCATCAGACTTATTTACCCTTAGTTTGAAATCGACAACAAGATTTACAGTTATTTTATGGCATTAAATATTAATCCAATAAATTCTAATCCTTTAATGTCATAAAGAAACAACCCATAACAACCGGGATTTTTACAATCCCGTTTCCGAATTAAAAAAAAACTGTTGTTGATTGTCATTATATATTCGCATCAACTGAATAACAACAAACAACAAAGATTACTAGAATGATAATAATAATTTACTCGTAGTATTGAAAACTGATTATCGACTGCTAATATATATTTACGTCAATAAAAATCTGTGTCGTTATATATTTACATCGACTTAAATAAGACTTATAGTTATGGTCGTACGCAGAAGTTGCAAGTCTTTCAATTCTAGTTTGCTTTGGCTAGAAGTTGTTCCTTATTGTATGAAGATGCTTTACAATGTTATATTACTGATTAATGAACCTTGTTTTCTTAAAAAAAATATTTATATGGCCGGCGCTAATAAAATATCAAATCGCTACTATATTACCGTTGTTTATAATACAATCCGTCTTTTGAAAAAATGAAACAATGATTTACATATATTTAAGACTAGTTAAGCATCATGTGCAATACACGTGTTCTGACCTATGATGTTTTGACTTATTCATAAATTTTATTCAAATAGAGATATAGAATGATATACACGACCATAAAAAATAATTAGAGAGAGTCAAATGAAGTAAAACAAATTATGTATAGAAAAAGAGAATTAATTAGAAATTAGAAAGATAAAATTTAGAAATAAAATGATAGAATATAGATTCAATTTCAAAATAAGAATTTGAATAATGAAATATATATGAAATATATAAAATATGTTGTATAACTTCATTCAAAAAATGAAAACATTCGTTTAATGCGCTTAATAATAGAAAAAGAGATTATGTATAGAAAAAGAGATTCTTTTACTAAGTTTGAAGTGAGTCTTGTAATCTATACTATCTAAAATAATTAGTTAAAGAAATACTGAGTTAATTTGAGACTAATAATTTGTTTTGTCTTTTTATATTTTAGATAGTAATGATAAGGAAAAAACATCTTTAAATATGATAGTTTAAACAAAATAGATGAAAAGCTTTTCGTATGATTTTGTATGTTTAATTTTGAGTTTAAGAATAATGTTGATAATTTTAAAAGTAGTTGGGGTTAATATTGTTCAAAAATATTTCTCCAACTTCGATACTTTTATATGTAATATAGATTAGAGTTACGCTGCGACGTAGGTATTTATACCGCAATAATCATTACCAAGTTAAGTTTTAAGTAAGGAAGTCCTCTTTTGTTTTCTGAAATAAACTTGAATATATTTGTAGGATAACTTATCTTAGTAAGCCAATGGTCAGTACATGTATAGATTAGAAAGGATACCTCTTGCATTTTCGTGTTGTTATAACCTAAAATGATAAAATACACACACTCTAAAATTTTAACATTGGAATTTGAAATACATGAAATGGAATACCATTTTTGTTTTTTTAATTTTAAAATAAAATTATATCTTTTAAAACACTAGTACATGCTCTTGAAATTCCACCTTTCCAAATCATGTAAAAAACACAATATATATTATTTTTTGTAAAAAAAACACAATAGATATGAAGCCAACTAGTCAAAAAAGCACGATTGAAATATACCGTTTAGGATTATGACATCGGGTTTCTAGCCTAAGTGGCCATACATGAGAATAATTATTATGTTGAACGCGGATTCAATCCCTAATTACTACTATTTCTAAATGAAACTTAGAATGATAAATATTTTTAATATAAATTATCTTTACTGTTATATAAAATTTTAAATTGATAAATTTTTTAGTATTATGTCTACCAAAATTATATTTTTCTTGTCAATTATTAACAATATATTATATGTGAAAAATTAAGAGATAAATTAATTTAAATAGATTGAATTTTATTAAAGGATTGAGTAAGTGAATAATTTGATATTGAAATTAATACTTCAAATCTTTTTTTTTACCCTTTTTTATGCCTATAGTATATATAAATGGGACTAAGAGGGGAAATCATTGTTGACACATGCCCTCACTATTGTATAAAACTCTGAATTGATACGTCTCCTGATATTCTATCTACCAAAATCATATATATTATTCTAATTATTAAAAATATATGAGTTGTAAAAAATTCAGAGATAAGTTAATTTAAATAGATCAAATTAATAATTCAAATCATTTTTACCTTTTTTTATCAAAAAGAATGGGTGAAAAAACACCCCAACCGAAAAGCCCTTTCATTAAAAAAAAAAGATGAATACATAAATTCAAGAGGCATACCCCAGGGCCACAAGAAGGCAAATCTCAAAACTGGAAATGAAAATCAGTAGGTGTATCGGGACATTCCAGCAAGGCTGGCATCTCCTTAAAACCTTACTTGGAGAAAACCCCTGTGGGGAAAATCCAGAAAATAAAAAAGAGTACTAGCCAAAAATATGATTAAGAAATAATGAAGCTAAAAACAGACTGAAAATTATCCTGAGAAGCCTTTAAAACAATATCATCCAGAAACGCAATACCCGATCTAGCGCAATCGTGAGCATGCCGGTTAACTTCCCTAGAACAAAGAGCGAATGACATACCACCGAACCCCTTAAAGAGGTGTAGAATATTGAAAACAATAGGTACAATATCTCGAGAAGTTTGATTCATGTTGTTGATATCATGTCAGAAAAGATTTTAATACCAACCCACTGGGCATCGCGGCGCGTGCGCGGCGGAAGCATGAAGGCACGCGGCCCTTTAAAAAATTAAACTTTTAATAAAAATGAATTTTTTAATATAACAAAACTTACACAATGCCACGATATTATTAAAAACTCTTTTTCAATTAATCAGGATCCATTATATATTTATAAGTTAAATCTACAACATACAACGCTAGAAATCATATACATCTTGTAGTCTATATCAAGTGTCCTTGTAAAACTGATCGATCCTCCGTTTTCACGAAATCATTCCAATGATTAGTAGATTCTGAGATCCACATCAAGATCTTTCAAGTCCATCCTCAACGCACTAGGATGTGTATGGGTACGTCGAATATTACAAGATACTTTTTCTGTCTCTGAATATTCTCAACACATGAGATCTAGAGATTTACTGAGAAGGACTTTAGTGAGATGATTCTTTAAAAGAATGTGATGATTATTCTTATAGAGATTTGATTAATATTTGATCACATAAAAAATCCATCTGACACTAATCATGTTCTCAATTCAACTCTTGATTGGCAAACTCGTGATCTAATCAACTAATTCTCTCATCTTCTTTCAACAACCAATGCCATTAGAATAATATTTGAATATATTCTAGATAATGGCGTATCATATTTTTAGGGATAAATTAAAATAATATTTAATTATAAAATTATCAATTGCAGTGAGACCCACTCCACTTGTGCACAACTACAATGACACATGACACTGTGGTGTGTCATGAGCCACCACAGTGCCTCACGACACCACTATAGTGTCATGTGGCACTACAGTAGTCCATGTCAGTTTCTGATACTTTATCCGTGATTGGCACGTGACAATTACTGTGAATAAAATAATTATTTTAATTAGATAATTACCTAGATATCAGTTGATTCAAAATTAACATATCTGATTATCTCTATCAATTAACTTATCTGTTATTTCATAAATAACATATTTAATTAATTTAAATTATTATCTAATAATAATTTAATTGTCTAATTTCACAAATTAGATATTATGTCTCACTTATTGATAATTAAAAAATGATAATTGTTTATATATATAATTTCTGAAAATTATATTAAAATATATAAATAATTCAATTAATTAATTCTTAATTATTTAATCACACATAATTATCTCATAATTATGTACTTGCCCCAAAATAAAACTTCATTTTGCAAGTCAGTCAGTTTCTCATCTCCTGAAATATTCACACCCTAGACAGCATAGTATAGAGGTGACTTGGGGACCGTGGAACTATAATCCTAAGCTCCAATAAACTAAATTATTAATTAATCTCTTTAATTAAATAATCTTATTTATTAATTCAATTATTACTCCGCTATAAATATGAAATTGTACTCTTAGAGATTATTTAATGTATTTATAGAGTATTCTCATATAGTCCACTGACATAATCATTTCATGTAGTTTTGTCCTCCAATTATTAGTTCGTAAATTAGAACTGGTCAAAATTACCATTTTACCCTTCTAATTACCTCTTGATTCTTAAATACCATTAATCCATTTACAAATGACTAATTTATAATCTTATTATAAATTTGAGCTCAATAGCTATTCAGTTCTAGAATTAACACTTAAGGAAACCAATATACGATCATTTAGGAAAGCTTAGATTCTAAATATTTTAAGATCATGTCCCCAGCCATCCACATCACTGAATCTCCAAGACAAAAGTCACTAGCCTGATTAACAAACAGAACTTAATGAGTAAATCAAAAGATCCAGTAGACATGTATAGAAGTTCATGACTACTCAGGATTCAGACTGATCTACATATATGATCATTAAATTGAAGAGTATTAAATCTTAATGATAAACAGCTCGTTAATATAAAGTACCTTCACTAAGATATCTATCCACATCAATGATCCAAATCTAGAGCACACGCATTCATAATACTTAGAGAACTGTACTAGCAACTATTCATTAAAGATTTCATACTTTGATATGTTGCTGACAATTTTATTCATTATCTATGATCTTAATCCTCTTTTACTAATACAATATCATAGTCTCATTAATGAATATAAAATTTTCAGATATTTATATAAATCATTCAATAATAATTAAAAAATTAATTATAAGAAAAATGTAATACTCTTTAAATTTCATATCAAAATATCAATACACATGCTTTGAGGGCATAACCCCGAACAATCTCCCACTTGCCCTAAAGAAAATGTGGCATCTCTCTTAATCCCATGTTATGCATGTGACCCCCAATTGACTTCGCAGGAAGTGTCTTTGTAAAAGGATCAGTCATGTTCTGTTCTAATACTATCTTCATAAAAGTCACATCCCCTCGATTCAGGATCTCTCTTACAAGATATATTTCCTCTCTATATGTTTGCCCCTCTTGTGACTCCTAGGTTCCTTGGAATTGTCTACCGCCCCACTATTATCATAGTACAGGATCAGTGGCTAGTCCATATTTAGAACTACTTCTAGATCAGAATAGAACTTTCTGAGCTATACCACATCTTTCGCAGCTTCACGTTATATATTTGGTTTCAATAGTGAAATATGTAATGCTGGATTGTTTAATACTTCTCTAGACTACAACTCCTCCATCTAGGGTGAATACTGATCTGAATGTCAACTTTTCATTATCTCTGTCTAATTGAAAATCATAATCAGTATATCTAGTGGGGGTTCTCTCCACCTGAATAAACAAACATATAGTTTCTCGTTCTCCTAAGATACTTGCGATTGTGCTTTACTGCAATCCAGTGTTCCAAATCTGGATTCGATTGATAATGACTGACAATTTCCACTACATAAAAAATGTCTGGTCTCGTAAACAACATGGCATACATGAGACTTCCAACTGTTGAAGCATAGAAAACCTTTCTCATATCCTCTTCCTCCTTAGGTGTCTTAGGACACTGTTCTTTAGAGAGGACAATTCCATGTCTGGTCAGTTGTTGACCTTTCTTGAAATTCTTCATAGAGAATCTCTCCAGCACCTTATCAATATAATATGCCAGAGAAAGTGCTAAGAACTTGTTCTTTCTATCCCATAGGATTTGGATGCCTAGAACATAGCTCGCTTCTCCCAAACCTTTCATTTCAAATTTCTCAGATAACCACTTCTTTACTTTTTTGACAAAGTTTATACATCATTCCCAATGAGTAGAATATCATCAACATAAAGAACTAAGAAAATCACTATCTCATCTTTGGTTTATTTATAAACACAGACTTCGTCAATATTTTTCTCGAAGCCATAAGACTTTATAATCTCATCAAAGGTAAGATTCCAAGATCTAGATGCTTGCTTTAATCCATAAATGGATTTAAGGAACTTGCTTACTTTCTGATCTTGCCTTTTTTGTACGAACCCTTCTGGTTGCATCATATAGATGCTTTCTTCAAGAGAGTCATTGTGAAAAGCTGTCTTGACATCCATTTTCCATATCTCATAGTCAAAACTAGTTGCTATGGACAAAATGATGCGAATGGATTTTAGCATGGCTACAAGGGAGAATGTCTCTTCATAATCGACTCCATCCCTTTGTGTATAGGCCCTTGGCTACTAATTGTGTCATAAAAGTCTCTACTTTCCCATCTGCACCTATTTTCTTCATGAAGATTCATTTACATCCAATGGGCTTAACATCTTCAGGTGGATCTACAAGTTCCTAGATGAAATTGGAATACATAGATTTCATTTCATGGTTATGGCAGCTTGCCATTTTTCTTTTTCAAGATCATCGATTGCTTCTTCATAAGATAATGGATCATCCTTATTAGTGTCTGACACTAGAACATGTGCCTCTCGTTCGTAGCGAACTGGTTGTCTCACAACCCTCCCACTAAGATATTGCACTAGGGTTTTCTTTGCAGGAACTGTGATTTCTATGATTTGTCATTTATCAGTAGAAATTGAAGGTGGCCTGATCTCATCAGTCACTAATTCTTTGAGAACTACTTTACTACGAGATTTGTAGTTTTGCATATAGTCATGCTCAAGAAAGGTTGCATTTATCGACACGAACACCTTTTGATCATTATGATTATGAAAGTACCCACCTCTAGTCTTTAGAGAATAGCCAACAAATATGCATACCTCAGACCTGGAGTCTAACTTTTTCGGTCTTGTGTCTAAGAACGTGAGTTGGACACCCTCATATACGGAAGTGACGTAAACTAGGTTTGGAGCCATTCCATAACTCTAAAAGAGTCTTGGTTACAGACTTAGAGGGTACTACATTCAAAATGTAAGTTGCCATGTGTCGTGTATATCCCCAAAATATAAGTGATAATGATGAGTAGCTTAACATCGACCTAACTTTATCCAGTAAGATTCAGTTTCTCCTCTCTGCAACACCATTTTGTTGTGGTATTTGAGGTGCTGTAAATTAGGATAGGATTCCACACTTTAGTAAATAATCCTTGAATTCTAAATCCAAGTATTCATCACCTAAATCGGATCGAAGGGTTTTCAATAATTTACCTAATTACTTTTCAGCTTCAAATGCATTAGGTAACTATAACCATATCTTGAGTAGTCGTCAATGAAAGTGATAAAATACTCATGCCCACTTCTAGCTTGTACATTGATCAATCCACAGACATCATTATGTACTAACTCAAGTGGTTCCTTGGCTCTTTAGCCCTTTCTTGTAGGCCTCTCGGTCATTTTACCCTCTAGAGTTCCAACTTTTAGCTCTCTCAAAGCACCATACTTTATTAACCTTTTTAACCTATCTAGATTAATATGTCACAACCTAAGATACCATAAATATGTGTTATCATCATGAGAAACTCTTTGTCATTTTTTATTTTTAAGTTTTGCTACTTGAAAAAATTCAGAATTATTTAATGCGCATTCTGTCGGTTTAAGCATACACAATCCGTTTATATAGCATGACAGATATCGAATCCTTTCTTAGAAATAATAAACTCTTTATTAATGAAAGAAACTTCAAATAAATGTTCTTGTAAAATGAAAGAGAAATCAAATTCCTCGAAAAATCAAGAATATAATAAACATCATTCAAAATTAAGTAATTATATCCAAAAAGTAAACAGGCTGTCCCTAATGCTTTAGCTGACACGAGCGCACCACTGTCAACTCTCAAAATGACCTCGCCATCAACCAACTCCCTTGACGAATCAAGCATCTGCAAAGAAGAACATATATGGTTAGTGGCTCCTGAATCATGTATCCAGGATGAAAAATCATATTCCACTAAACAAGCTTCAAGTACAAGTGAATCATTTTACCTTTCTTTTTCAGCTCAGAGAGATACTTGTTACAGTTTCTCTTCCAATGACCTTCAACCTCACAGTGAAAACATTTTCTTTTGGGCTTGCTGTTTTTCTTGTTCTTCTTGACTTTCGGTGATGTATTGGCTTTCTTTACTCTTTTGTTCTTACTCTTGTCCTTACCATTGTCCTTCTTCTTTTTCTTATTCTTAACAATATTGAAAGAAGGTTTTTGCTCGACAACATTTGCCTTGCCCTCTTTGGTCATACTAAGGTTGAGTGACTCAAAATTCTACAGTTCATTCAACAATTGGGTCGTGTTGAATTGTAACTTGTTCATAACATAGTTGGTCATGAACGCAGAAAAAGCTGGTGTAAGTGACTCTAGTATGATGCTAACTTGAGTTCGCTCATCAATGGTCTCCCAATGTACTTCTGCCTCGTGCATTATGTTGATCATGTTCAAAACATGTTCTCGAACAGAAGTACCCTTCCAAATCTTAGTTGTCATATAGCTCCTAATGACCTCATGGTGACTTTGATCGGACTGCTGCCCAAACATTGCTTGTAAAGATTCCATAATCTCATAGGCAGTCTCCATGCTTTTAAGCTTGGTTCTCAGAACATCATTCATGCTCACAAGCATGTAGCACTTCGCCTTATTGTTTGATATGATCCAAGCATCATGTTATCAAATATAACAATTAAATAGTTATTTAACAATTAAATTAAATAATAATGGATCGAGTGATTATTGAGTATTTCTAAATTACAACCCTTGAAATAAAAAAATTAAATTACAAAGTGGACTTCAAGAATATATATTTCTCAAATATTACATTCTCCTCTTGATGTCCATCTTCATAATCTTCAAGCTTTGAACAAAACCTTTTTTAATTAGAAAAACTATTTTTCATAATTAAAATAATTTTTATAATTATCCATTTTAATATAGTTGACTTTGACTTATTCAAATAAATATTTTATTCGATTTGGTCAAACTCAATCAAGCTATTAATTTTTAATTTTCATAAAATCAAAAATTAATAATTAATTTTAAATTAAATTAATTTCAAAATTTTTAAATGAATAATTAAAAGAGTTTGGGTTTTAATAAAATACTTAGGTGATAGAGTTGGTTGCATGGTTTGTTGAAAACTTTCCTAAAATGTGACAACAGTTATCATTGACAATAGGACACTCCGATCACCGCTCATCACCACCGCTGCCCGTCTCATCACCGGTAGCCACTGTTCACCGTGACACTGTTCACCTCCTTCAGAACAATAAATTTTTTACGTGAACAGTGTTTTCATGGATAAACAGTATTTTCACAGATGAACAGTGTTTTATGTGAACAGTAAATTTCTGTCGTTCGTCTCGGACGTTCTTCATCTTCTCGTGTTTGGAATAATTATAATACTATTCAAAATAAAATTACAAAAATTCCTACACCCCAATTCGACTTACACAAGATCTAGAAAAAATTAAAACAAAATCTAACTCAATAATCACATACAATTAACGATCTATTATTTTTCATACATTCAAAAAACATAACCATCCATCATCATACATCTCTAATATTATATGAATAATGCAAGAAAAACTACATAGCATTTAACATATAAATATATAAAGATCATTTTGATACCTCTTCCTGGTCCTCGGGGCGTGTGCACGGCGGAAGCGTGGAGGCGCATGGCCTTTTAAAAAGTTAATCTTTTAAGAAAAATGAATTTTTTAATAAAACAAAACTTGCCAACGCCACGATACTCAAATAAAAACTTTTTTTGAAAACTTTTTTTCAATAAGTCAGGATCCATTATATATTTATAAATTAAATCTTCAACATACAAGGATAGGAATCATATACCTCTTGTAGTCTATATCAAATGTCCTTGCAAAAATCGATCGATCCTCCGTTCTCACGAAATCGTTCAAATGATCAGTAGACTCCGAGATCCACACCAAGATCTTTCAAGTCAATCCTCAACGCATAAGGACGTGTGTGGACATGTAGAATATTACAAGACATTTTTTCTGCCTCTAGATGTTCTCAACACATGAGATCTAGAGATTTACTAAGAAGATCTCTAAAAGAACGTGGTGATTATTTTTTTACAGATTTGATGAATGTTTAATCACAAAAGAAAATCCTTCTGACACCAATCATATTCTCAATTCAATTCTTGATTGATGAACTGATGATCTGATCAACTGATTCTCTATTCTTTCAATAACCAAAGCCATTAGAATAGTATCTGTATATATTCTAGATAATGGCGAATTATAATTTTAGAGATAAACTGAAATAATATTTGATTATAAAATTACCAATAATAGTGAGACCCACTCTAATTGTGTACAACTACAATGCCACATGACACTGCAGGTACTGTGAGCCAGCACAGTGCCTCACGGCACCACCGTAGTGTCATGTGGCACTACAGTGTTGCACATTCAATATTTGTAGTGCCACGTGGCACCATAGTAGTCCATGTCAATTTCGGATACTCTATCAGTGATTGACACGTGACAATTCCTACGAATTAAATATTTATTTTAATTAGATAATTATTTAGATATCAGTTAATTTAAAATTAATATATCTAATTAATTTTACAGTTTTAGTTAATTTAAATTATTATCAAATAATAATTTAATTATCTAATTTCATTAATTAGATATTTTATCTCGCTTATCGATAATTAAAAAAATGATAATTATATATATGTGTAATTTCCAAAATTATATTTAAATATATAAAAAATTCAATTAATTAATTATACATAATTATGTACTTGCATCAGAATAAAAATTCTTTTTGCAAGTCAGTCATTTCTCATGTCCTGAAATATTCACATCCTAGATAGTGTAGTATAAAGGTAACTTGAAAACCATGGACTTATAATCCTAAGTTCCAATAAATCAGATTATTAATTAAACTCTTTAATTAAATAATCTTATTTTTTAATTTCATTATTACTCCACTATAAATATGGAATTGCAATCTTAGAGATTATAGAATATATTTACATAGTATTCTCATGTAGTCCATTGACATAATCATTTCATGTAGTTCTGTCCTCTAATTATTGGTTCGTAAATTAGAACTGGTCAAAATTATTATTTTACCCTTCTAATTACCTCTTGATCCTTAAGTACCATTAATCCACTAGTGAATAACTAATTTATAATCATATTATAAATTTGAGTTCAATAACAATTCAGTTCTAGAATTAACCCTTAAAAGAACCAATATATAATCGATTAGGAAAGTTTAGATTTCAAATCTTGTAAGATCATGTTCTCAGTCATCCACATCACTGAGTCTCCAAAATAAAAGTCACTAGCCTTATTAACAAACTGACCTTAATGAGTGAATAAAAAAATTCACTAGACATGCATAGGAGTTCATGACTACTCATGATTTAGAGTGATCTACATATAATCATTGAATTGATGTGTATTAAATCTTTATGATAAACGACGCGTTAATAAAGATATTAATCCACATTGGTCGTGTCATATATAATCTTATTATATAAAGTACATTCACTAAGATGTCTATCCACATCAATGATCTGGATCTAGAGCACATGCATTCATAATGCTTAGTGAACCGTACTAGCAACCATTCATTAAAAATTTCATACTTTAATATGTTGCTGATAATTTTATTCATTACTTATGATCTTAATTCTCTCGTACTAATTCAAGATCATAGTCTCATTAATGAATATAGAATTAGATATTTATATAAATTATTCAAAAATAATTTAAAAGAACAATTATAAGAAAAATGTAATACTCTTTAAATTTTATATCAAAATATCAATACACATGCTTTGAGGACATATCCCCCAACACAACCTTACCTAAAAATTGAGATCCATCAATTACTCAATGGAGAGCCAAAGCTTCTGTAGTAAGGACGTTAGAAACTGACTCTTTATTGCACATACCAACTGCAAAGAGCTTACCTCCTGGATCCCAAAGACACCAACCAAACCCAGCCTTACATCTATACTCATTCCATGTCGTATCAGTATACAAACACCATGCACATGTAGAATTAATTGTTGAGTAGGACTACCAACTTGAATCGTAACAGAATCATCTGCCATAACCGATTTGAAGTTCTCATAATGTCTTGATGTCATACCGACAGTTTCCATTGGGTAAAATATAGTACCTCTAAAGCACGAGCTGTTTCTGCATTTCTAAATATCCACAACCCAAAAACCAACCACTCCAACAAGTAGTCATGGTCACCATAGTGCAGAATCTTATCACCAATTAAATTCCAACAATCCACAAAAGACTGCCTCGGCAACTTACACGAATCCACACTGAGAGGGGAAATGAACCAAAATATGGAAGTAAATTGACACTTAAAGAAGATACGGGTAATGTTTTCCTCCTCCTTTAATGCAAATATTGAAGTTACTATCAATATTCAAGCCTCTCCTAACAAGATTAGATTTACACGCCAAAAAGTTATTCATGCATCTCCAAATGAAGTCTCTAATTTTAGGAGGAACTTTAAGACACTAAATCCCTTTCCACATCTGTTTATGAACCAACTTTTAACTAGGCTCATCCTTACCTTTATTTTTGCCACAGCCAGTATTCTGGAGGGAACAAGTAACTTGATACCCAATTTTAATCGTATATTTACCAGACGAAGAGTGATGCCAGATAAGAACGTCATCAAGCTCGTAATTACTAATAGGAATCTGACGGATGGTCACGCTATCCTCAGACCTAAAAATAATGTCCACCAAATTCAAGTTCCATCTGTGAAACGCCGGATCGATGAGTTCACAAACTCTGTTAATACCCGGAAGTTTAGGAGAAACCACTTTGAGTATACGGACAAGGGATCCAAGCGTCGTCCCAAATATCAATATTCCTACCATTACCTGCACTCCATCTCAGGCCATTCTTCAGGATATTTTTGCCTTCACAAAGACTTCTTCAACCCTATGATGGTCTTCTTCCCATAGAGGCATTAATAAAATCTGAGATCCGAAAGTATTTACTTTTAAGAAATCTAGTCACCAAGGAATATGGATTAGAAATAATTCTCCAGCCTTGCTTAGCTAACAAAGCCAGGTTAAAAACAAATAAGTCTTCAAACCCAAGGCCACCATCCATTTTGCTCTTTGTGATCTTATCCCAGGAACCCTAGTGAATCTCAGACTTACAAGGAGAGGTTTTCCACTAGTAAAACTCACAAATTCTCTTACACATAATAACAGAAAGGTTAAAACAGGACATAGTGTAATTCAGAATAGTCATTACCATAGATTTAATAAAAATTTCTCAACCAACAGGTGAAAGAAGATTCTTAGAACAACCCGACACCTTCTAAATGGTCCTGTCCATGATGCTCCTGAAGACTTGCATTTTGGAGACACGAAAGCCCATGTTCACTCCCAAATATTTTTCCAACGAACTGGATCTTCTCATACCTGCCAACTCTGCTAGCTCCTTCTGCCTAACAACAAAAATATTATTGCTAAACCCCACGAGACTTTTCTTCTTATTAAACTCTTGACCAGAAGCTTCCCCGTATTTTTTATGGATATCCAGTAGAACAACGATCTCATCATCCAAAGCTTTACAA
The DNA here is from genome assembly GCA_003255025.1 of Datisca glomerata. Taxonomy (NCBI): domain Eukaryota; kingdom Viridiplantae; phylum Streptophyta; class Magnoliopsida; order Cucurbitales; family Datiscaceae; genus Datisca; species Datisca glomerata. The sequence continues at coordinate 214,979 of QANY01009254.1, read as the reverse complement.
AAAAGCAGGGAATCATCTGCAAAGAAAAGGTGGGTACCACCAGACCACCAAAGGCTGCTCGAAAACTAGTAATTAAACCACAATCAACAACATTATTAATCATTTTAGAAAGAGCCTCAGCGTACATAATGAATAAAAAAGGGACATCAGGTCTCCTTATCTCAAACCACGGTTTGGTACTGATTGCTAAGTTTACCATTAAGAGAGATATTATAGGTGATCGAAGAGATACAAACTGATATCCAGTTTCTCTAGGAATTAGAAAAACTAAATTTCTGCATGTAGGCCAATAAAAATTTCCATTCAACTCTGTCGTACGCCTTGGACATATCTATCTTGATAGCCATATCACCTTTATTTCCTTTTTTTTATCCGAAGAGAGTACATAATTTCATGTGCGATGATCACATTGTCAATAATCTACTGACCATGAATGAATGTACTTTGGCCAACACCTATAATCTTGCTAATAACTTTTCTAAGACGGTTAGTCAAAATCTTAGAAATAATTTTATAAGAAATATTACAAAGACTAATAGGGCGCAACTGAGACATATATCTTGTAAAATTAACTTTAAGAATAAGAACAATATGCGCATGTTTAATACCAAAAGGCATATGGCAAAAATTAAAAAACTTTCAAACCATATCAATAATATCAGATCGGATCACATTCCAATTCTGATGATAGAAAGCCACCGTAAAACCATCCGGACTAGAAGATTTAGAAGGGTGTATGTCACGAACAACAGCCACACTATCCTCCTCAGAGACCTCATCATCAAGCAACAACATGTCCTCATGATTAAGACAACAATTAATGTTATCAGTAATATGAGAGATCATGTTATCATCCGGGTTAGAAGAACAGAAAAGCTCCTAAAAAAAAGAGAAAATCTTCTGAATAGAGTTCGAATCAGTATGCCAATGCCAATTAGTATCCTCAAGACTAAAAATTTGGTTCTTCCTTCGTCTAGTTTTAACACGGGCGTGAAAAAAGGAAGAGGTTTTATCCCCATTTTGAAACCATTGTATATGAGTCTGATCCTTCCAGTATTTTTTCTCACGGATAACTGCCTCCTGATACTGAGCTTCAAGTCTTCTAATTTTAGAAAAGGAAGTATTTTGATGAGAAAATGCGTTCTGTAATTTCACCTTAGTCTCTTTCACAAGTCTGCTAGAATTGGCCAAATAATTTTTCTTCCTTCATTAGATCAATTAATTTCTATTATTAATTGATCCTATCATGTTCATCACCATCCCCATCCATCCAGACGAAATAGCATTCTTACAATCGTCAAGATTAAACCACCTCTTATCATATCTGAAGACCTGATTATACTTCCTATTTTCTTTAGTGGTATCAAGGAAAATGGGCAAATGATTAGAGCCTAATATATTCAGGTGATAAAGTCTCGCATTCTGGTACACCTAGACCCACTCCAGATGAGAAAAAACATCTATAAAGTCTTTCCTTAATCAATGCAGGGTAATCACGCTTATTGATCTAGGCGCCATAAAATTGGTATCAACCAAATTACACACATCAGTAAAATCAGGAAGGAGTTTCAGCGTACACAGGCCTTTATCAATACCACTGAACTTCTCACTAACACTCATAAGATCATTAAAGTCACTCATAACGATGCACATCTCATTGCACATCTTTATCTGACCTTTAAGGGAATCAATTTGTTGATTGTGAATCTCAACGACGTGACTCAAATAAACGATAAAAAGACGTCACACTTTACCCTTAACCACATCAGATATTCAAACTTCAATGAAAAATTCCTATATTTCAACAATTGAACTGAATCATCATTCATCCAGAAAAGGCTAAACCCCCTCTAGTACTCGAAGGGTCCACAATAAGTGGATCCGATGCATTAATAACATATTTAACTTTCTCCACCACTTTCGATTTATTTTTCATTTCAAGCAAAAAAATTAAAATAAGGGGAATGGGTTCTCACTAACCCTCGCAATGTGAGAACAGTCAGAGGGTTCCTCACACCTTTAGTATTCCACCCCAGGCCCCTAATTGATTACCATGGGGCCAGTTCAGGTTGGCTTCCTCCACCCTATCAGGATAAAACTTTTGAACATTAGCATCATCCTTCTATTTTTTTGCTTCACGAATTTCAATTGCATAATCTTCAAACACTCTGCTAATGCCCTTCATTTTGCGTTTGGCGCCATGAAAGCACACATGATAACTTTCCCCATGCAGCGTAATTCTCGAACCATTTTTACATTTCTGATTCCCTCTAGCACGACCACCACTCTGCCCTATCCTACTGGGCTCATGGCCTTCTTTACCTTTCCCAGACCCTTTCATTTTAAAATCCTCAATTATTGGGCCAAGATTAAATGAGTCACTTAAAGACCCAATATAAACTTGCACCGACAATGAACCAGAACCACCTAGGTTGCTATCCAAATTATCCACACCTCCTACAACAATATCAACCAAATTGCCTAAATCAGATTTCGTTGACTGCCCATTAGCTCCTCCTATAAAATCAACCACTAAATCCTCCATAGCATCATCCCCCAATTTATCCTCCATGGTAGCACCCACTAGTCCATCCCTTAATTCTCCCACGGATCCATTAAAGTTAACGTTGTTCATACCCGAAGAAGCTTTGTTATTGCTCCCTGTAACATTATGCTTGATCGAATCCATCATCACCTCCCCATGAATCTCGCCTTCCATGTTCAGTCTATCTTCCCTCCCCTCTTTATTCAATCGGTTACCAAAAGAATGGCCTGAAAAATCCTCCTATTATACCTGTTTGGATAACGAGAATCACTAGAATTACCCTTTGAATATTGGGCCGCCGGTAGCTCCATCGTCGACTAACCCGAAGGAGACTGCCGCTGAAGAGAAATGAAACGTGAGTTATGTGAATTAATACATGAGTTATGTGGAGAAGGAGATCCCTTACGAGAATTAGTCCTTTGAGTCCATCTATTACCCCAATTAGCTTTGTAATTAGGGTTAGAGGCCTTCAACCATTCCCCATATTTATTTTTCAGATTCCAACCCAAATATTTTATCCTCCCTCCTAATGATGCAATGCAAATCCTCATTGCCTAAGACACCATAATGATAGCAAAATTTAGGAAGTAGTTCGTACTTGTATCAAATCCAAATATTTTCGCCATTATGCCAAATGAAAACTCCTCTAACCAAATGTTGATGAACGTTAATTTCAACTTTAATAAGGATAAATTTTCTTTGCTCGAAACCATCTCGAATAGCTCATCCTCTACATCAATAGCTTTCCCTATCTGCTGCCACATGGTTCTGCCGACATTTTCACCTATGAATTTTATCAGTAATTCATGGAGTTGAATCCAAAAAGCACATAAAATAAATTCTGAATTTGATAACTTCATTCCCATCCTCCACGGAAGAAAAAGAACAAGTTGATCATCAAATAACCAAGTTCCAATCTCCTTTTGAAAAATAATTTGGAATATATTATTCTCAATCTCTAAATATCGCACACCCTCTTCCAAGTTCCAAGCTTTCATCAACGCTTCACGAAATCTCAACTTGTTAGTCCTCTTTTGCGATAGGATCTTAGCCATAATGCTCAACCGACATGATTCGATTTCTTTGCAATTTAAACTTTCTGAAATCTCTATATCCTCTTCCTTAACTTTGGTTATGGCTAACATATTAGCCATCTCTTCTACTGCCACATTCATGTTACGAAGAAAACTCTCCTCCCCATCTCTCATGTTGCAAGACATGGATAGAGAAAAAAGGAAAGAACAAAAGGAACACAAAGACACAAGATGAAAAAGAAGGAAAGAAGAAAATAGAAGAGGCAGCTCTCTAAGATAAAAATCCTAGAGAGAAAACGTCCTCAAGCCAAGAGAAACTCGAATTAATAGCTAGATCGGATCAGAGGTTACTAAGAATATTGGTTTCACTTTCTTCTCCTGATTCTTCGAATCTTTTTTACCTTTTTGAGGGAATAAAATGTATCAACAAAATAGCAACAAGAAAACTAATTAACAAGAATCAATATAAGTACCAGATCAAAACACCAGGAAGAATCACATCAAATCAAATATGACAAAGAACTGAAGTAGATGCCAACTTTTCAATACGATCAACAAACCAAATTGCATTATCTAAGAACATGTGAAACTGAGATATTAATTAAAAAAATTATTATCTCTATAGCAATACAAAACCTTTAACAAAAAACATCATCGTATTTTTATAGATTTAATTCTTAGTATGGGACATAACAAGTCAGAAAGTGATCAAACACTTTTATGCATAGTCTTATTCATATTTTTGTATATATTATTTTTGTTGGTTTCTTCAACACGAGCAACGCGCGTATAGTTAACTAGTGTATTATAAATGCTCTCTTATTTTAAACCCGACAGCTTTATATGGTAAATATGGATCATTAATTTTTTTAAAAAAAACCAATGCCTGATTATAACTTTTCAAAAATATAGTTGAGCAAATTACTAAGAGTTTCAACGAATGAGCATGACTTTTCTTGTTCATTTGGAAGATTAAGAAATTTTAAAAATTAAACCAAAATATTATATTAAGTTGTTCTCTATCATTAATATGGTATTGAGGTACGAAATAAAACTGGAACAAAAAAAGAAATGAAAATTATACTCATAACTAATATTATTAAATAGTAACTTTATTTCTAGTTTTAAAGAAATAAAGAAGGCCAAATACGTAGCCTCTCCTAAGCCTCAAACTCCACAACTGAATAAATGGAAGAAAGATGAAAATATGGCTCCCATAGGTAACTCAATAACACTAATCCTTTATTTATTATTTTATTAAGTATATATATATGATTCCAAAATTTAATAATAAGAGAGATTAGTGCCAACAATTGTCGATCAATTGGTTTACATTCTTTTATGACTTTGCGTTTTTTTTCTCTATAGTTATCTTTTATACTAGCACTAAAATTACTACGATTTGAATCTGCTTTCTTATAATATAATATGATGTGTGAACATAACTGATATATCAACCTACTTTATATATATATATATATATTTTAAAATGGAGATACTAAAAATTTGAGTAAAGATGGTAAGAAAGAAAATTTGTTTCCATAACGGATGAAATTCTAAAGATAATTAATAACTTTATAAATTCCTCTTATTTACCTCTTTAAGTAAAATATAAGGTTAACCAACACTATTACTTCAAGACAAAAATAACAAAGTTGGGAAAAACGAAGGAGAATAAGATGATTTAACTAAGAGGAAATTAAATTTCTAGATTTTAATAGAGAAAATGTATTAAACTTCTAAAAATTTATGATAGTATTTGCATTGACTAAGTGATTTGTCAATATTTATACGCTCATGTTTTACCGCTCATTATACAAATTTAGCATTTATAAAAATTAAACTTATAAATAGATAAGGATTCATTTAGTTAAATAGAATTTGATATAAATTTTGATTAGTTTAGAATTACTCTAGATTTGTGTTGATTAACAGAATAAAACTTAATGCATGTTTAAGAATGATGTCCTCTCTNATATATATGGATTTCAATGGAAATTTTCATGTCTAAATATATTTTAGTTTAAGCAAAGTATGTGCATTTACATTTTGCTCCATACATTTTGTTAATTATTTTGATTATGAAGAGTTTTATAAAGATACACACTTGACAATTGGGATGGTACGACTGTATTAATTTAGATTTCAATTAGAAAGTCAGATGCGTACAAGATAATAAATCCTATATGTCATTTATACTTCTTCTGTGTTAAGAAATAAATTCTATATATTGTTTATACTTCTTTTGTATTAACATTTAATATTTTATATTAAATTTGTAAACTGTTTTTAATTTAATTTCTTTTTATTTAAACATTTAAAATGTAATTTTTTTATGAAAATTCATCAGTTTTTGAACACGTTAAGTATATAAAATAATATTATTTTATCGGTATATCAAAATTGTTAATATTTTATCACAAACTTTATTATTTCTTCAAACTTTACAATGTATTAATTTTAAATAATTTAGTTCTACTTTTCATTTCTTATAATAAAGAGTTTAATTTGATAATTATTTTCTAGCATTTATTATCTTCCTATGTCTAATTCCAAGTATATACTTGACATTTATATACAAATTCCCAATTGTCTCAAAGACTTAAAAAGAAATAGTAATCACATTGGGTAAGATTTAAACAAGTATTAATCGAGAAATTAATGTATAAATATAAACTTATAAAATATTTGACGAATTATTTGATTAATAAAATTTTAATATATAAATTAATCATTCTAAAATTACTAAAAACGAATTAAGTCACGTGCAATAGAGGAAACTTCCAAAAATTGTTCACGGAAAGAATCCAGGTGTTGATATACACTTCGTCTCCAAAGATTCAATCACGTTCTTCCATCACAAACCTCCCTCGATTCCCGAGAAAATTCAAATCCTTCAATTTCTCATAAAAAATAAAGAGAAGAAAAAGAAAGAGATGGAATCGCGGAAATTGGCAGCTTTACTTTCATCTCTAATTTCGGAACTCATACTCGTCCTCTTCCTTCTATTCCCATCCTCCATTCCTCTTCCCCTCACATCGAATTCATATTCTAATTCCAATTTCTATCATAATGTTTTCCCCCTCATCAGTCAGTTTCTTTGTTCTCAAGAAATTGCTACATCTCTTTCCCTCACATCCGTTTCTCGTAAGCGCAAGAGAACCCCGCCATCAAAATTGGAGTCGGAACTCGGCGGAGATGACAGAGATAAAGAGCCACGTCGTGTTAGTGGCGGAGACGAATTAGGTCTGACTCGAAACCCTGACTCGGTTCGGAATTGCTTCAAAATGACCTCCTCAACCTTCGAGTGGCTTTGTAGTTTGCTTGAACCTCTTTTAGAGTGTCGTGATCCAGTTGGGTTGCCGCTAAATCTCTCCGCCGACCTTCGTCTTAGTATTGGACTGTTTAGATTAGCCACCGGCTCGGAGTTCCCAAAAATCGCAGTGCAATTCGGGGTCTCGGAGTCGGTGGCTCGGTTTTGCGCCAAGCAATTATGCCGGGTGCTTTGTACCAATTTTCGCTTCTGGGTCGAATTCCCAAGCCCCAATGAGCTTCAATCTACCTCAGCTGTTTTCCAAGATCTCACCGGATTACCAAATTGTTGCGGTGTGATTGAATGCACGAGATTCAGGATTTTCAGAAATGATGGTTCCAAAGAAGAGAGCATAGCCACTCAAATTGTTGCTGATTCTTCATCACGTATCCTTAGCATTGTAGCGGGATTTCGTGGTGATAAGAGTGATTCGGAGGTGCTTAGGTCTTCGACATTGTTTAAAGACATTGAAGGAGGAAAACTATTAAATTCGCCCCCTCTTCACGTCAATGGATTGGCTGTCAATCAGTATTTGGTTGGAAATGAAGAGTACCCTTTACTTCCATGGTTAATGATACCTTTTGCCACCACGGTTCATGGATCGAGCGAAGAGAGTTTAAATGCAGCCCATAATCTGATGTGCCTTCCGGCACTAAGAACCATTGTTAGCTTGAGAAATTGGGGTGTTTTGAGCCAACCAATACGTGAGGACTTTAAGACTGCAGTTTCTTATATTGGTGCTTGCTCAATTCTTCATAATGCTTTGCTGATGAGGAATGATCATTCAGCTTTGTGTGATGAATTAGGAGGTTATTCTTTACATGATCAGTACTTTCATTGTTACAAGGGTACTGATTCTAAAGATATTTCGCCCGGAAAGAAGGCTTCTCTTATAAGAAGTACATTGGCTATGAAAGCAAAAGAGTTCAATAGCTAGATTCTTTTATCATGAATTACGGCTGTTTAGAGTGATTGCAAACTATGGAAGAGGTTCAAAAATGGAGGCAGCTAACGAAGATTTGATCAACAATTATTTTTGAGATAGGTAACTAATAATTCTTTTGGCATTTTCAGTTGTGACACGATATAGTTTTTAGTTGTGGTAATCATTGTTCTCTATATAATCTTTCACACAATTTCTTTAGCAAAATGACTTTTGAAGTGCAATTGCCCCTCCCCTTCTGACAGTGTGAATAATGTCTATGACTGCGTTAGCCATATCAGATTTCTTTACTAAGTTATCTATGATATAATGATTGATTAAGTTCTTTAGTGATGATATTACAAATATAAGATTTGATGAATCTAGTGGGAAAGTAGATATCAAACCGGCAGATAATTCATCGAAGCTCATTGGTGTTGTAATCGTTTCAGTTTGTCGATAGATTATTTTATATCGACTTTAGATAATGCTCACCAAGTACTACTAGCGATGTTCCTGGAGGCCTAGCGAGCTTTTGTGGACATGGCATATTAGAAGATTTGGAATTTTCAGTTGATGATACAGATGATGGTGAACATTATCTAACGTCTAAAGAACTTTTGACACTTTTCTCCATGGTTTATGGTAATGCATATTGCATAAGTGAATTAGTGAACTTGGGTGGACTTCAAATCCAACCTATTAAGTTGTGTGCATTGCTAATGGTTCTTCTTTAACTTTAAGAGAGTTGGTTGTCTAGTTTATGCACGTTGGGCGTAGTAACTGTGCTATCAATAGAACTTCATAGTATAATTGCTCAACTTTCTGCTAGATTGTAGATATTGACCTTTTTGTGACTTAGTCCATCAGAAGCAGCAACTTTGGTTGAAACCAAGATAGTGAGAGACTGCGTCTTTTAGACTGAATTGTCGGTGGTATCTGTTTTATAACTCGATTCATTGTTGCTCTGTGATCAAAGTAACTATGTAAATTGTGATCTTCAACTTAGATAATTTATTATTAATCTTATATATAAATAATCTATTCTTCCTTTGAATACACATAAATAATTAAACCTTTCAGCATTCTCTATACTTCAAATTCTTTAGTGTAAATCATGAGACATTACCAGAAACAGGGTCGTGTGAGTATCTTGTTTTTATCTGTTTGTTAAGGGGCAAACAGGTTAAGCTGGCTTTTGAGAAAGAGCAAGCAAGGCCTATTGTGACGTGACAGAAAAATTGTTGTTCAGATTTATAGGATGCTCATCGCAGATAGCATGGCTATTTTTAGATCTTGAAAATTATGAAAGAAAGAAAAATTGGAAAACAGGTAAAGAGAACGATAAGAAAAATGAAGTAAAATGAAAAATTCTTCTCTTAACTATTTTCCTCGTATGAAAGTACAAATCTCAAATCTGACTTTTTGGGAGAGTTTTTTTGTTTGGACAAAATTATGGGAGAGAGTTCAACCACAAGATATTAACTATAAATTTAATTACATAAGAGTAATAAATTTAATTACATAACTAAATTGGTTACTTTATGTGTTATTTATGTAAATAAATTAATTACTTTGTGTTACTTACGTACTAAATTAATTATTCCGGTCATTTTTACAACTATTTTTCCCACTATTTTCTGTAATTCACCCCTTGAAACATGTCTTTTCTTTTGTCAATGGTCCAAAATGTGGTGGGCTAATATGGATGGTTGAAATTAGAGCTTGTTGTATGTAAATTTAGGCTATGTTTGCATCTTAGAAATAAGAAACGAAAGAAAAGAATTTGGAAAACAAGTAAAGAGAAACGTCATACTAGCTATGGAGTCATCATCTTCTTTCTCTCATTGAACTTGAGGACAGTTTGTTCTTCTTTGTTATATTCACCCATTCCAGTCAATATCGACTCGACACCAATCCTCCGTCTTTTAATCATATACTGTAGATTATATTACCCCATGTGAGTTTTCCATCAAGAAACCGATATTCGTAGATATATATTAGAGAGAGATAAGAATATTGTATAAATACTGAGTAGAAAGAATTTACACAAGGGGGTGGCCTCTCAATAAAATGCTAATTTTAGTTTATATTTGATACTCAATGAAATGCGCCGTGCGCGTTTATTTGATTCTCGTGAAAAATTATTTTGTGAAATCTGATTTTAAATGATCATTTCAATTATTTATTATGACTTTGCAATCTGATTTTAAATGGGTCTCACAACTTTGACCAATGTTGATTTCATTGACTGTTTGATATGAGTTTCCTAACAAATATTATTGAGATTTCATATTTCTGATTCATTTAGCATATACTATAAAAAGTCTGATTTTAAGTGGGCTCTACAACTTTGACCAATGTTGATTTCATTGATTGCTTGATGTGAGTTTCCTAACTAATCTTAACTAATAGATAGTACTGAGCTTTCATATTTCTGATTCATTTGGCATAGACTATAAAAAGTCTAATCCTCAAAATCTTGTAGTATAGATATTAATAATACTAATTTTATTAAAAGAGCATTTTAGTATATTATGTAGTTTGATTCTAATTCATTGATTAATAAACGTAAACAATCATTCTTATTCAAATTAACACGATTCTTGGTTTTGATTTCTGATAGTAAATAAACACATTAATCTAATTTCAGATTCTAATTCCTGACCACTATATTTTTCATCCGAATCTTACACCATGTTTACTTGATTATCGTGGAAAGGGATTCCTCGAAATCCGATTTTAAATTGTCATCATGTTGTTTACTATGACTTTGGAATCTGATTTTTGTGTGAGTCTCACAACTTTGACCAGAATTGATTCAGTTGACAGCGTGAAATGAGATTCCTAGTTAATAGGTGGTATTGTGATTCAACATTTTTTATTCGTTCGGAATGGATTATGAAAAGTCCATTATGCCCTCAAAATAATTCATTAAAGAAAATAATACGTATTTTTCTTTAAGGCATTTTAATGATGTCATATATTTTCATTTTGATTACTAACAGATAATAAATGCATTGATCTGATTTTAGATTTTGATTCATGACCATTCCATGTTTCATCTTATGCCTAGGAAAATCGTTTCCAATCTTTATCCAATTCAAAATGTAAGTAAATGCTCTATTAGAGAAAACGATTCCAAACTCTAGTCGATTCCAAATATAAGTAAACGTGTCATCAATGAAACAAAGAAAAAGGGAGAGATGCACATGAGTTCTGCTTCATCTAGTCTTAGCTCTGATGAACAACATGAAGATTATGGTAAATAACTTAAATGAAGTTGGGATCCCCCCATTCGCATGGTGAATCTTTCGTACTAATTAATTTTAATTAATCATAATTAGACCTTTGAATAGTTAAAATCATACCTTACGCATGAAAAAATATGGATCGAGGAATTAATCATGGAGTATGATGGAATGTGAGCCGTTAGACCGGCCTGACGGTTAAAAAAGGGATCCTAAGAGGAAATATTCCTTGAAAACATTTATCTGTTCCTCAAAGCTTGCTACGAAATAGGGGGATTTGTTATCACTTAGTTATAATTTTTATCTATAAATATAAGGATGTACAACTCTGAAATTCATTCGAATACAAACAAACTTCTACTCTTGAGTTCTTTGTTCTCTCATTTTCGCTTTCTAATATTTTAATATTATTCTTTTGTAGTAGATTTTTCTATACTGAGAAAATCCTTTGCATTTTGGTGCTTTCATTGAGAGTGAGAGAAAACTCAAGAAAATCCCTTAAAAGAATGCCCAAAATCAGTGAGGGAAACATAAATGGAAATGATCATGTTGATCAACTTACACCACCAGCAGAGATGCTTCAAACCACTCTAACGGGAATGTAGGAGATGGAACGACATAACAGAGAAGCGTTGTGCAGTGCGTGGTAGACGGTCCAAGACCAAATCAACATGCTGCAACTGGATTTGGAGAAAACGCGAGCGGAAGTTAGTCACCGGACAAACAATGAAGAACGGGAGAATTGTTAAGAACCGGAAAAACAAATGTCAGGCGGGCAAATCCCAAGACCAGTAGGAACGTGCACTAGGAGGATGAAGAAATCCAATCTCATGGCCGTATGATGAAAAACTATAGGGAAGGCTCGCGAAGTAGACAGCAAACAACAGCTTTTAGATGCTTTACAAACCAAAACCAAAACAAGCGAGAAGATAAAAAAAAATCGGAGGGCCCGATCTAGGGGCATTTAAGTTGGATCTCGATGATAAATTTGAAAAATTGGTAAACTCGTTCCTTACATATTCAATCAACATTATTATTGGTATATTTCTTTTACGCCGTAATGATTCTAAAAAGGGAAGACGAATAGATCTGAAAAAAGTCATAGAAAATTCAATGGGTTTTGTTAAACAAATTTAATATATATTACATGATAAACAAAATTTTAAATTATATGAATAATAAAATATCTTATCTAAAACTTGTTTTGACAATATTATTTTAAATTAGAATTCTAATTCAAAATTTAAATTCTAAATCAAATCAAATTTTGAATTTGAAATCTAAATCATAATTTGAATTTAAATTCTAATTCAAATTTTAAATTCAATATTAAATCAAATTTTTAAATTCAAATTTTAATTTTAAATTTAAACTTATCTCAAACAGGCAAAGAAAAAGAAAAGAAGAAAATCTGCACGATTGATGAACGGAAATAAAAAGTTTGATCTGTGTATTTTCGAAGATTTTATCTTTCCATTTCTATATGTAAAGAGCAGGATAATAAAAGATGCACAAGAGACGTAAACGATGACTCGCAAAGTAATTCCGCGATGGAAATGCCCAATCACTTCCTCTATGTATCAATCTAAAACTGCTCACAAAGCATGAACGCAAAACCAGATGGAAATGTGTTACATGGAGAATCATATATAATTAAAAAGATATAGAAGTCTATTTCTTAGAGAATTTAACAGAGTTCAATTTGAAGTTCCCGATAAAAATTTATAGTAGCTTTCGTATATGCCATTCAAAAAGAATACTGTGTGGATCAATAAACTTCAATTATTAAACTGTATCAGATAAAAATAAATTACATGAAGAATCATATCCTGTTAGAAATATATGGAAGTTATCTTCCTGAAGAATTTTACAGAACTTAATTTGGGGCTCCAAAGCAAACATTATGATGATTTTAATTTAAGGCTATTCGGGAAAGAAGATTATGTAGAACAGTCAATTTCAAAAATTAAACTGTACCAACTGAAGACAGATTACATGAAGAATCATATGCCATTTGAAAGATACAGAAGTCAAATTCTTGTGAAATTTTTCAGAACTCAATTTGGAGATCCAGAGCAAAAGTGATGGTAGTTCTTGTATATACTATTCAGAAGAAAAAGACTGTGCAAAACAATCAACTTCAATTATTAAACTACACTAACACATGAAGAGTTACGTGACAAATCATATGAAAATTATCACTCCGTAAAAGTTTTCAACACCACCACTCAATGTTTACTTTTAGACAAAAGAATCGATTATGAAAACGATGAAAATAGGCATGAAACTCAAATCTCTGAGATGAAATTTTGAAATAGTATACCCGTTCCCTACTCATTCCAATAAATTATTATATTAGTATTCTTAAACAACATTCTTGTCGAATATATTAACGTACGAGAAAATGAAAAAGAAAAATAAAAAATAGGAGAAACTCTACCAATGTGCACATAGTGAAGGAGATAAGAGAAACTCTACCAATGAGCCAATAGCAAATGAAACTGGGGTCATGGTTTTACAATGAGCCAAGTCATTGAGAATGAACTGCACTACAATGAGCAGTTGTTCTCTAAAGAGAACTGGAGTCTTGGTTCTACAATGAGCCTAAGTACTTGAGAACGGACTGCACTATAATGAGCATATTCTCTGAATGAAATCATGGTCATGGTTCTACAATGAGTCTAAGTCTTTGACAATGAACTGCACTACAATGAGCATTTATTCTCTAAATAAAACACGGTCCATGGTTTTATTTTGAAACTAAATCCTTGAGAACGGACTGCACTACAATGGACATATGTTCTCTAAAGGAAATAGGGGGCATGGCTCTATAATGAGCCTAAGTCCTTGAGAATGGATTTCACTACGATGTGCATCTGTTCTCTAAAAGAAATCGAGGTCATGATTCTACGATAAGCCTAAGTCCTTGAGAACGGACTGCACTACAATGGACATTTGTTTTCTAAAGGAAATCGGAGCCATGGTTCTACAACGAGCCTAAGTCCTTGAGAACAGACTGTACTACAATGAGCATCTGTTCTCTAAATGAAACTGGTGCCATGGTTCTACAATGAGCCTAAGTCCTTGAGAATGGACTGCACTACAATGAACAGTCGTTCTCTAGAGGAAATCAGGGTCATGGTTCTACAATGAGCTAAGTCTTTGAACAAACTATACTACAATGGACAGTTGTTCGCTAAAGGAAATGAGGTCATGATTCTACAATGAGCCTAAGTCTTTGAGAACGGACTACGCCATAATGAGTATCCATTCTCAAAAAGGAAACTTGAAGTCGTTCTCAAAAGGAAACTGGAAACTTTCTCTAAAGAAAATCGGGGTCAGGATTTTACAAGGAACCTAAGTCATTAAGAACAGACTACGCTACAATGAGTAGCCATTCTCAAAAGAAAACTAGAAGCCATTCTCAAAAGGAAACCCGATGTCGTTCTTAAAAGGAAACTGGAGCTAAGAAGATTTAAAGTATTTGAGAGCGAACAGTACTACGATAAGTGGTCATTCACCAAAGGAAGTTGAGGACAAGCGTGCAAGTCCCTATAAACGGAAGAAAAATACATCGAAATTTATTTTACAAGGGAAGCACAACAGAAAAAAGAGCTTCACAGAAAAAGAAGAGAGGAAAATTACTAAGTCTTGAGGAATGAAAGATCATCTTATTAAAAGAAAAGTTCATTCAAACAGAAAAATACAAAAAACAAGTGCATAGAGGGAAATAACAAAAAGATACAAAGTTACAACAATTAAGAAATGATGGTTGCATCAGCGGTAACATCTTCAGCAAAAAGGTTGGCAGTAGCATCCTCAACGAGAATATTGACAACGGCCTATCGAAAGGCTGCTTGGAAAACTACGTCACATGTTCTAAAGAAGCGCGTGAAAACGGACTACAGGAAGACGTAAAGCCTGAAAAGAAAAAAAAAAGAATCATTACACATCGACGAATGAATTTCGTCGAATGTAATGGCGGTCAATGAACAGTCGAAATTCTACCTTACACGTGATAAAATCTAGACTGAAGAATTAATCAAGGAGTATGATAGAATGTGAGCCTTTAGACTGGTCTGACGGTTACAAAAGTGATCATAGGAAGGAATATTCTCTAGAAATATTTATCCGTTCCTCAAAGCTTGCTATGAAATAGATAGATTTGTTATCATTTTTATGTAAAAATACAAGAATGTACAACTCTGAATTAAATCGAATACAAACAAACTTCTATTTTTGAGTTTTTTATCCCTCATTCTCTCCTTCTAAACTTTTAATATTATTTTTTTATCATAGATTTTTTTATACTAAAAAAATCATTTACAACCTCATGAATCGTTTGTTGATAAAAACCAAATAGGTGTTGACGAAATTTCAAAAAAGGATTGCTTCAACCCTCATTTTGGATAGATGTGCTGCCATCGAGTGATGGGAAGAATATCTTAAAATATTTAAAATAGAATCTTTTTTGGTCAAATGCAGCGGACATCTCATAAAATACTCTGACCCTGATTCTACACGTTTTATGTCTTGTGTTTTATGTAGAGCCTTGAGTTTCTAATGATCTTAATTAATCATCATTGGACCAGCCTCTAAAACTGATAAGTTGACATAAAGGTTATGTTCACGAGATTGTAGATTCCCATCGTAATATTCTCTCAATCCCATAAAATTTGTAATTTAGCAAAAAAAAAAAACAATTATAAATCCTAGATGTATTAGAGGAAGAACTTGCCTATATGGCATGTAACGACTACTCTAAAAGTGATCATTGACCAACGGGCCTATTTAGGGAAAAAAATTATGATACTCTTTTTTACTTGTGTTTTAAGCATTAAATAAGCTCGGAATGGTAGAAATTAACTATATCGATTCTAACATGATTCTCGACTCATTTCTCTTATATTTAAGAATGTTTCATGAACTACAGTTTCACTATATATTTCTGAATTGATTGTATTTTCCATTCTTAGAGGACCAATGTTAAGCGTCTATAAATAGTATCCATAAATCTGTAATGAAAGCATATTATTGGAATAACATAATTATTTTTGAGGATATATTCTCTTCATTTCATGCTATTAATATTTTTACGAGAATCAACAATGTTTTGAGATAGTGTCCTGTATGTAAAGGATTTTGCCACTAATTAAGATTTTGCAACTGGATTTTTTCTTCCCGTCGCGTGTTTCTACTGTTCTCGCATTCCTCATGTCTTCCGTCTCGATGGCTGCCCCCGGAGTGGGTTTCATGTTCATCGTCATTTTTTCGTTCGTCGTCATTCACCCGTTGGCTGACCTCTGCTCGCATTTTTACGAGTTCCTGTTGCAGTGTGTTGATTTACTCTTGCACATTCTGTCATGCATTATGCATTACTTCAGTGTTCCTTTGTTCCATCTCATGCATCCCATTTAGGATTGTCTGCAACATTTCTATGGGCAGGGTTGGTTGATCCGTGTGCTCATCTTCATTTTTGGACTTGTTGTCTCCATTTAGAGCTGCGTTGGATCTGGTTCTAGGAATGTTTAAGGGGGTAGGTCTCTAGAGTTTTTCTCTCAACTCTCAATGGAAGCACCAAAATGTAAAGGATTTTTTCTACTAATCAAGGATTGAAAGGAAAAGTCTTGATAGATAGACTTATATGAGTATTAATGAGAGAGAGAGAGAGTTCAAGAATGATTGTAAGGAATAAATGCTCTGAATTATATTTGCTTGAGTTTGTATTAATGTCCCCCTTTCATTTAATACATTATCCTTATATAGGCTTCGCAAATTACATGAGTTGGTTAAAATAACAATATAAAAGGAGGCACTCATTATGCTGAGGGATTACACCCGTTCGTGGGGATCATTCTACTTAGCATGGGCCCCTTTCACTTTCTCATTTTTCATCTGTCTCGCTCAGCCGCCAATCAGTCACATGTACTTAATGATTTCTTGTGGCTTCGCACCAATCAATCACAGTCACTTGGTGACCTGCCAGTCTGTCTTATCTGGGTCATTCACCTTACTAAATCAATCCTGACCACTTGACTGTCGATTTGAACCCCTTTCATACGCTATTGTTAACTAGTCAGTCTTTCTTGTTCTGATGTTCTTTCCCGTTCTTGAGGTGTTGGTCCGAGACCTTGAAGTGTCTCACGACTTCAGCCCATAACTCGTTTATGCTTTTCTACCACTTTCTGTGAGGCCTGAGTAGGTACCCCTTATCCATGTGGCAACGAGTATTATTTACCTGTTCATTTGCCCACATTGCTCTTCGACAATGCTCGTCGAAGTGCAATGAATGTTTTTAGCACGCGTCCAGTTTTGGGAGTGGTTATCTTTGGTTCACTTTTACCAATCCAAGATCTTCTTTTATCCTGCAAAATATTAATTGTTGTGCAAGAAAAGTCATTTATTTTTTACCAATCCAATGATGTACCATCATTGCCTCATTTTTGGGGTTGCTAACACGCTTCTCAGAAATTCCATTTAATCTTTGTGTCGTCTTATTTTGTCACGACATGCGCGCGTGTGGGCCACATTTTTTGTTCCCAATGCGCTTCATTTCATTTATAGTTCTTGCGTTGTGCATATTTCTGTTTCGTCAACTTGTCTTCTCTCTAGCTGTCGTATTGTCATCGGCTTGCACATTTTAGGTACACTGGCAGTAATCATTTCATTACATCTCTTCTCATGCGCCCGTCTTTTGCCCTTCCCCTTTTCTAAATTGATGTCCTTTCATTTTCAAATCCATTCAACGTTTTGAACTCGACTTTGGCGTCCGTAGCTTATATCACGGTGGTTTCCCTCACTTTTTCTTTTCACACTCATTTCTACCTTCTGTAAGTTTCCCTTCTTCATCTTCGTTGTTTCTTTTCTCCTCATCTTTCTGTTTCACATTTCTTTCCCTAGTACCAATGGAGGAGCATCCATTTAAGGTCATTGTTTCCCTAGTTAGAAATAGGAATGAAATCAACCATTTTCTTGCCCTTCATCGGGATACCTTCTCGTCAGACGTAGTTTTTGATTTAAGGGAAGGAAACTCTAAATCTTTCCCATGTAATCCCCCATACCAAATTTCTCTAGCCCCGATGTACATAGCCTTAGGTTTAAAACTTCCTTTCTCTCCTCATTTTAAAGAATTTTTAAGTACTTTCAACCTCGCCCCTTCTCAATATACCCCTAGTATTTACATGGTTCTTTTATGGATTGAAGCCCTCAATAGGAGGCATAATTTAAATATAAGTGTAGATGAGATCTACACAGTGAATATAGTGAAAAGGCACAGACTGTCCTATTACTTAGCTCCCCACGCGAGTGAGAAGCTGTGAGGACTAATCACTGACCACCCTAGTGGGGATAAAGGTTGAGAGGAGGGTACTCTTCTCGTAGGTGGAAATTGGGGTGGCGACGACCACTATGTCATTCTCCGCATCTGGGGAGAGTTCAATAAATGGTCAGAGCTCCCCTTGCTTTTTTATTATTTAACTTTATTGTTTCATTGTTGCGTTTATCTTTTCTAAACACTAACCTATTTTTTATTTGTGCAGACAAGAATATGAACAAGAGGTCTTTCACTCTAGAACAAGTAGCCGCGTGACTTCATGACGCCTATAATTGGCCGGAATGGGACTAGAGAGATCTCCTTGACTCAAGGAGAGAGATCAAAGTCGTGGTCGCACCCATTCCGGTTGCTGACACCATTGTCCCCTTATCTTCTGCAATAAAACTCCCTCGGGCCATCCCTATTGCAATCCTTGTTCCTAATTTTTGTCAAATAGTCTGGTCAAGTTCTTCCGAATCTTTGGAGTCAGAGTGAGAAGAAGGGGGTTTGGTCAAGAAGAAAGATAACATGAGGCTCAATAGGAAGATGGGCACAAAAGGAGGTAGAAGAACAGGACACGATTTTTTGTTTTGTGTATAATGAGCTTGAGATGTCGAAGCATCTTAAGAGTAATTTGTAGGGGGTACCTGGAGAGGGAAAACGCCAAAAGACGGGGAACGTCAGCTCGTCAGGTGCCGCTTTAGGGAATGTTACTCCCCCATCCCTGATCTCCTTGCCCCGGTTGATGAGGTTTCCCCTATTCCAGATAGGACTATTGTGCCACCTCCCTCTCCTTCTAAGAAGTCAGTCTCCCCTTCCTCTGGTTCCCCGCATCTATCTGAGGAGATAGGTGTCTAGAAGTGACGACGATACCCCGCAGTTCCACCGGTTCCTGTTGACATCAGCTTTTTGGAGGATCCCTACTTTTCACATGTGGTTGTGAGAGGGATAATGTCTGAAGCAAATGCTTCTGTACTCTACTAGATCTCTATCCATGATAAGGTTATCAGCCTAAGTCATTCTCTTATGTAGGTACTTTCATTTTTCCTTTTTACATCCTTATTTTTTCTGTGTAAATTTCTTTTCAATTTTGAATAACACTTTTTGAATAGGCTGTTACTTAGCACAATGGGCTACATGAGGATATTCATGCTATTGAGGAGGAGATAGCCAGTTGTAGGAGAAAGGTAATGGAGACTGCCAAGGCTTACGGCACCGTTGTTTCAAAACGGGACGATCTTAAGAAGGTGGAGGCTGATCTTCAAAGGTTTGTTTCTTGTTTGACTTTCGAGCTAGATGCGGCTATGGCTAAATAGTCAAAACTTAAGTGGTCATTGTGGGAGGCAGAGTGGATTGCTGAGATAAGCGAGGAGAAGATGTTTGTTATTGAGGCAAAGCTAGCTGAGGCCGAGAAAGATTTGGCTAAGTCTCGTGAATAGGAGGCTGGTCTTTCAGGCGAGTACCACACTATGATTGATGAGTATGCGTAGATGGCTTATAAGGAGGGTTACCACGATGCCAAGACCGATAAATCTCCCCGCACGTCAATAGTCCCACTCCCTGACGATCCTGTTGTTTCTGAGACTGAGCTTCCCTCTTCCACCATTGAAGCAATTGCTGATGTTACTCTTGAGGACGCGGAGACTTAGCACTTTTTCCTCTTTTCTCACATTTTTCACTGTCTTGTACTTTTTTCTTTGGAATCATTTTGTAACTTTTCATTTTTCAATAAAACAACTCCTTTCTTCAATACACTTTGTCACTTCCTTTCGTTCTTAACAATTAGTATAAGTTTATCAATCAATTTTTTATAGATTGCTTGACTGCTTTAGTGAAGTTCCATAAGCAATAAAAGATACTTTTCCCTTTTAATTGTTTCCATGGTTAACTTTTCAAACAATTAAGTAAATTTATCAACTACTTAGTCCTTTAAATACTTGGAAGTTTTTTCAAAAGATGCCTAAGCAAGAGTATGTTTACCTATTTTGGCCGTTTCTGCGTTTTATTTGTTTATTCCATTCTAGTTTATTGCAAGCGGGCCTGTTGAAATTGCTTGCTCCCGTGGTTTCACCTTCTTTAGTTATTTTTCCTGAGTAGGGCTTAGGGGTTTTTCATGCCTCTAGTTTTGTCTGGGAGTATGATTTATGAACTGCCCCTCCCAAAGAATTTTTATGTCCTTAGTTCCTTCTGGGAGTAGGACTTATGAAATGCCCCTCCCAATGACTTTTTATGCCCTTAGTTCTTTCTGGGAGTAGGACTTATAAACTGTCCCCCCACCCCAAGGACTTTTTTATGCCATTAGTTCTTTCTGGGAGTAGGACTTATGAATTGCTCCTCCCAAGGAATTTTTATGCATTTAGTTCTTTCTAGGAGTAGTACTTATGAACTGCCCCTTCAAAAGACTTTTTATGACATTAGTTTCTCCTGGAAGTAGGACTTATGAACTAACCCTCCCAAGGACCTTTTATGCGCTTAGTTCCTTTTTAGTGAAGATTCTACTGAGGAGAGAAGATTGACGCCACTATTTTTACATGGAAAACCCTTACATGAAAAACCCTTACATGAAAAAGCCACGGGAAAGACGTCTCATTATGACAGATTCCTTACAATCTTTACACAAAATGGTTTTTAGATGAATTGCGTTCCATGGCTTCTTCAATTTCATTCACTCTTCTGTTTCCCAGTGATAATAACCGCTTCCTAAAATTTTGCTGATGATGTATGGTCCCTCCCAGGTCTGCCCGAGCTTCCCTTCCATTTGGAAGATTTTTCTGAGGACCAAGTCTCGTGTTTGCAATTCCCATTTTCTCACTTTCTTCTGGAAATACGATCTCCTTTTCTAATTGTAACGGGCCATTTGATCAAGGCCAATTTCCTTCTTCCCTCTAGTTCATCAAGACTATTTCTTAGGAGTTCTCCATTTTGTTGTTCATTTAGCTCGAATATGATGGTAGGCTTCCAAATTCTACGGGAATGACCACTTCTACTCCGTATGCTAATGCGAATGGGATTTCTCCCATTGTCTCTCTCGGAGTCGTTCTGTATGCTCATAAGACCGTGGGTAGCTCTTCCACCCATTTCCCTTTAGCGGACTCTAGCCGTTTCTTTAGGTTGTCAAGTATGACCTAGTTTGATCTTTTTGGTCACTCCTTCCCCTGTGGGTAGTAAGTAGGGTGCTCAAAAACCGTCCAGGCCTTTTAATCCAATCCCGACCGACCCAAAGCTAATCGGTCTGGATGGTTTTTTTTCTCATATATGGTTGGTTCGGTCCTCCTTTTAGAGAGGACCACATTTCTGGTGCGGTCTAGAATTTCAGTTAATTCTGGGTAATTTTGGATGGGACCGACTGGACCGACCGTGTGTGTGTGTGTGTGTATTTCTTTTTTTTATGTTACAGCCCTTAGATGCCTCATACTCCCTCAGTTGCCTCTCTCTCTCTCTCTCTCCCTCAGCCCCCCTTGGAGCGCAGAACCAGAAATGGCACCTCCCCCTCCCTCTCCTTCAGTCCTTCTCGTAGAAACGACGTCTCACTCTCTCTCTCCCTCATTTGCAGTTTTCCCTCCTATCCATATCTCTCTCTCTCTCTCTCTCTCTCTCTCTCTCTCTCTCTCTTCTTTGTTACAGTTAGCAATCAGAATCTCTACGGCAACCAAACATCACTCACATAGTAAGATTACAAATGTTTTATTTTCTTTCTTCATCTATCTTTTCTCTCTGATTTTCCATTTCTAGGGTTTTCTTTATGCCCAATAGTTTCACATTTCCATGTTTTTTCTATTTTTTATTTATTCGTGACTTGTTTTTCGGTATTTATTTTAGGTTAGTATAGTTTCAGATAGTCGTAGATCTACCACATTTGAATTTTATTGTTGTAAAGGAAGATCGTTTTGGTGTTACAGACATTTGGTTTACTAATGTTCCATATCTTCTCCGCCCTTCCCACCTCTCACACTCTTTTCAGTTAATTTTTCAAATAGGGGTTTCTAGACGTGGTTCTTTGCTATTGAGTGGCATGTGTTAGTCTTGAAGAACTACTTTTTTATGCCTGTTTTATTTATGGAGGAGAGGAAATATCTAGAGATAGTTGTCCACACATGCAGTTTACCCAAAATCCTTTTTCTTTCTTAGTTAATTAGATTCTTGTGTACGCATAATTTGCCTTTTACCGTCCAATTTCATTTCTATAAAATAAGTGGGATTAGTGAGGAGGGAAAACTCCTATTCTTGTCAAATACTTCATTTTTATATCTTTTTAGTGTATATGATTTACTTGTTACATATTGAAGGTTTTCGTAATGGATGCCACAACCATAAATTCACAAAGAAAGCTATTTTCAATGAAAATATAACCGCCTAGCCAAAACACAAGGCAAATGCTTGTGGAGAGGATGACAAACAATCTGACTACTAAATCTTTTGTCACCCAGAAGTATGATATTCTTAGTAAGGAAGAGGCTAAAGAGGAATCAAAATGAATTGAATATATTGCTTTCCTTGCAGCAAATTTAAACTATGCTGTCTTATTTCCATTGTTGGGTCTTTTCCATTTCTGCATAGTTTTGTGTTTATGTTCTATATTCTGCAACTTCTAGATCAATATCAGCTTGTGTTTATGTTTATGTTATATATTCTAGATCTATATCATCTTTTTTTTATGTTCATTCCTTTGTATTGTGTATTTGCAATACAAAATTCTTGTCAAACTAGAGTTTATTGAGAAACTTTGTCTATGACCGTAACATTCGACCAGATCGACCGTTGAAGTTCAGTCTGGTCGGTTTGGATTTTTGTAGTTTCTTGGTCGGTTCAACCCTCCATATTGGAGGACCATTATTTTCGGTCTGGTCTTATTTTCTTCCAAAAATCTGATCAAACCGATTGTTGAGCACCCCTCATAGTAAGTCTTAGTATCTATTGTCAGATCCAAATTTTTCCATACCAACCCTTTTACTTCTTCCTCATGGATTCTGACAAAGGCTTCAACCTCAATCGGCTTAGTAAAATAATCCGTTGCTGAGAAAATGCTTCTCAGTAAGGGCCATGGGAAGTGGCCCAACAATGTCCATGGCCCACTGCATGAACGACCAACAACTAACCACAGTTTTGAGTTCTCCTGGGGCCCTCTTCGCTACGGTCGTGAAACGCTGACATTTATCACTTCTCTTCGTATATTGTTTGGCATCCTGATACATTCAGGGCCAATAGTATCCTTCATTCATCACTTTATGGGCTAGTGATCTACCGCTAGTGTGGTTTCTGCATTTGCCCTCGTGAATTTCTGTTAACACACACTAGGCCTCCTTTTCTCATTGACACTTTAGGTATGGTGCTGCAAACATTTTCTTATATAACACCCGCTAATCATCGTATACTTGGCACCCCGTTGTTGAACCTTTTTCGAGGAGTTTGTCTTTAGGAAGCATTTTTTCTTCAAGTAGGCCGATTATGCCATCCTGCCAACTTGATTCATGTTTAACTTCTACATTAGCCATGTTATTCCATGGGAGCGAAGTGCTTGGCTTCTTTAGAATTTCTACAGGGACGTTCCTTTTGTAAGGGAAACGTAATGAAGATCTCAGATTTTCCAGGGCATCAATGTGCCCGTTCTCAATTCTTGGAATTTGTTGGATTTCATATTCTTTTATCGTGCTGAGGAGATCCTTTACCCATTATAAATAACTCACCATCCATTCATCTTTTGCTACATATTCCCTCATGACCTGTTTCACAATCAACATGGAATCACAGAAAATTTTAACATTAGTCACTTCATATTCTCGCAGCAGGGATACTCCTGTGATCAACGGTTCATACTCAGCTTTATTATTTGACATATTGAATTCGAAGGAGATGGACTGTTCCAATATTTCTCCAAAGGGAGTTACTATTACCACCCTTACTCGTGCTCCTCTATTGTTAAAAGCACCATCAACAAAGAGTTTCCAAGTTCCAACTTTTCCTGTTTGATGAGTTTCCCATTCAACTTCCCTTTATGTGAAGTCTGTTACGAAATCTGCTAACGCCTGTCTTTTTATTGAATTTTGGGGCTGGTAACTAATGTCGTACTGGCTTAGCTCAATTTTCATTTTGCTATTCTTCTGCTTTCCTCTGTCGAGTGTAGGAGGATTTTAAAGGGAGAATTAGTTAATACCTTGATGTTGTGGGCTTGGAAATAAGGCCTTGGTTTCTGTGTCGTAGCTATAATGGCCAGTACTAGTTTCTCCATTCATTTATATCTTGTCTCCACCGCTACAAGACTTTTACGCATGAAGTAAACATGTTTCTATTTCCTTTCCTCTTCTTTGATGAGCACTGCACTGACTGCCCCCGCAGAGACGGCTACGTATAACAGAAGTTGTTCGCTGGGAGTAGGTTTAGAGAGTAAAGGGGGATCCATTAGATACTCTTTAGCTTTGGCAAAGGCTTCTCCGTAGTCTTCATTCCAGATGCTCGCAGAGTTTTTCCGTAACTACTTGAAGAAATGTGATGTGGACGGTGTAACGTTGCAGTTTTTGGAGTGAGTGGATCGTCACACGCGCAATGCACCTTCCAAAGGTCATAACTTTTGACTCAGATGGACTCACGAGGCCTGTAAGATATCAAATCAAAGCTCGTTTAAAAATCTACGTGTATAAGGGGTTCTTGGAGGACGTGTGTGGATAGAAAATATATCAAAAAAATTATTGTTAGGTATTGGTTTCCTATTCCCAGCTTGGATGATTTATTATATCAGATTGTGGAGCTACTTGTTTACTAAGCTTGATTTAATGAGTGGCTACTACTAGATTCAGGTTAGGCCTGGGGATGAGTGAAAAATATCTTTTAAGACTCGTGAGGGGTTGTATGAGTGGTTTGTCTAACGCCCTAGTTCTTTTATGCGTGTAATGAATCAACTGTTAAGACCTTTTATTGGCATATTTATGGTTGTATATTTGGATGATATTCTGATTTATAGTACTAACTCAGAAGAACATCTGCAGCATGTGAAAGAGGTTTTAGTTTTACTCTGTAGGGAATAATTTTATGCAGCGAAGAAGAAGTGCGTGTTTATGAATCCAAAGATGTTGTTGTTAGGGTA
The DNA here is from genome assembly GCA_003255025.1 of Datisca glomerata. Taxonomy (NCBI): domain Eukaryota; kingdom Viridiplantae; phylum Streptophyta; class Magnoliopsida; order Cucurbitales; family Datiscaceae; genus Datisca; species Datisca glomerata. The sequence continues at coordinate 189,524 of QANY01009254.1, read as the reverse complement.
TGTGGGTTCGGGAGACGGATTGTAAGTAGATAAGGCTAAAGTTGAGGCAGTAAGACAATGGCCTAGACAAAAAATGATTACTGAGGTTAGGAGTTTTCATGGTCTTGCGTCTTTTTAAAAGCGTTTTATCCCGCACTTTAGTAGTATTATGGCGTTGATTACTGATTGTATGAAAGGGGGTAAGTTTTCATGGATCGATGAGGCAGATTCAACGTTTCGATTGATTAAGGAACGCATAACCACTACACAGATTTTAGTGCTGCCAAATTTTGTAGAGCTATTTGAGTTACCAACCGACTCTTCTAAGGTTGGGATTAGGGAAGTTTTGAGTTAGAGTAGCAGACTAGTGGCCTATTTCAGCAAGAAGTTGTCCGGTGTGAAAATTAGATATAGTACTTATGACATTGAGTTTTATGCAGTAGTACATGATTTGAAGCATTGGCGTCATTACCTATTTCATAGTGAATTCATATTGTATCCTGATCATGACTCTTTAAGGCATTTGCACAGGCAAGATAAGGTGTCTCCTAGACATCGAGGTGGGTTACTTATCTCAAGAAATTCACTTTTGTGGTCAAACATAAGGCTGGGATAACCAATTGTGTTGCAGATGCATTGAGTCACAGAAGTAATCTATTGGTTACTATGCGGGTTGAGATACCTGGTTTTGAATCTTTTCGTGATTTTCTTGTTAATGATCCTTATTTCTCTGGGTTCTCCAAAACATACAGATGGGAAGGAAAATATTTTTGTAGATAATGGATTTTTGTTTAAGGGGAATCAACTTTGTATCCCAGATTGTAGCCTGCGATTGTAGATTCTCAAGGAACTTCATGGTGAGGGTCACGTTGGTAGAGATAGAACCTTACAACTGGTAAAGTCGTCGTATTATTGGTCGAGTATGTGCAAGGAGGTAGAGAAATATGTGCAACGGTGTAGAATTTTCCAAGTATCTAAGGGTTCTGCCACTAATGCAGGATTATATATGCCTTTGCCAGTTCCTTCTCAACCTTGGGTGAATATTAATATGGATTTTATGTTGGGGCTGCCTCGCACGCAGAGAGGTAATGATTCCATCTATGTTGTTATGGATCGTTTCTCTAAGATGGTTCACTTTATCCCTTGCAAGAAAACTACTACTGTTGTTCATGTGGCCCAATTATTTTTTCATGAGATATATCGTCTATATGGGCTGTCGGCTTCTATTGTTTCTGATAGAGATACCAGATTTCTTAGTCATTTTTGGCACAGCTTGTGGAAGATGGTTAATACACAACTCAATTTTAGTAGTGCTTATCATCCTCAAACAGATGGACAGAAGGAGGTGGTCAACAGATCTTTGGGCAATCTGTTGCGTTGTTTGGTTGGTGAACATGTTGAAAGTTGGGACCAGAAACTGTGTCAGACAGAGTTTGCTCATAACCATGCAGTCAATGGCAGTACCGGTTTCAGTCCTTTTCAAGTATTTTATTCGAACCAACCGAAGGGACCACTTGATTTGATGGTTTTACCAAGTAAGTCGAAGGTCCACGGCAATGCAGAAGAGTTTATGTTTGGTCTACAGGATGTTCACATGGTCGTGCATGATAATTTGTGTTCAGCAAATGCATGGTAAAAATAAGATGCTGATCGGACGCACAGACATATGGATTTTGAGGTTGGGGATTTCATGTGGGAAATCCTAACTAGGATCTCTTTTCACTTGGTAAATACAACAAGTTGTCTGCCAAGAAAATTGGACCTGTCGAGATTATTGAGAAGATCAATCCTAACGACTACCAGTTGAAGCTGCCTAGCAACATTCGTACCGTTGATGTGTTCAATGTTAAACATTTGATTCCTTTCGATGTTGATTCTTCTGATGATGATACGACTGCAAATTCAAGGTCATATTTTCTATGCCCTGGGGAGAATGATTCAGACAGGGTAGCGTTGGAGGTTTTGGAGTGAATAAATCGTCGTACGTGCAGTCCACCTTCCGGAAGCCATAACTTTTGACTCGAGTTGACTCACTGGGCCTGTAAGATATCAAATCGAAACTCGTTCAGAGATCTATGTGTATATTTAGGTTTACCCTTTACGGCCTGGTTTCAGGACCAAAAAAGTCATTTATTCTCTTTTAGAGGCCCGGAAGATGTTTTCATAAGTGTTGAACATTTTCATAATTTTACCTTTCTTTTATGTTTAGGGTTTTCTAAGACAGTTTAAATACTTTTTATTTAGGTTTTATGTGGCAGTTTATGATATTCATTTGAGAAGTTTTCTTTCTATAATTCTAATTTTTGGTATTTCGTGATTTATCCAAATTGATGCCTAAATCCTAGTAATCTCAGAATTCAACAGGTTTTAGAAGATCGAATTACTAGTAATCATGTGCTAAAGTGTTTGATATTGTTAGGTTTTCTTCAAGGTTTCCGCTACATCAAAAGATTTGCATATTTCTTCGAAGCTTCCGTTTTCTCTCTATAATTCCAAAAGGTTTGATATTGTTAGGTTTTCTTGCAAGGGTTAACGGCCACTCTTCCCGTTAACCCTTGGATTTCTTTGAGGTTTCGCGGGGACCTCATTTCTGTGATCTCCTTTAACTGGTCTGGGTTTACTTCATTTCCTCGTTGTGTAATTTGGTGTCCAAGGAACTTTCCCGCCGCCACTATAAAAGTGCACTTCTCTAAGTTCAACTTCATGGAATTCTACCTTAGAACAGATAATGCTTCTTCAAGGTTTTGAATGTGGTCTTCCCGCTTCTTACTTTTGACCAAAATGTCATTGACATAGACTTCCATATTCTTTCTGATTTGTTCATGGAATACTTTGTTCACCAGCTTTTGATAGGCTGCACCTATGTTCTTTAGACCAAATGGTGTGACTTGTAGCAATAAACGTCGTACTTAGTAAGGAAAGAGGTTTTTTTCCTGATCATTTGGAACATTTTCACCAGATTGTAACCTATGTCAGCATCCATGAAACTAAGAAGTTCATGCCTTGAAGTGGGGTCTACCATTTGATCTATCCTTTGCAGCGAGAATTTATCTTTTGAGCATGTCTTGTTTAGGTCAGTGAAGTCGACGCATATCATCCACTTCCCCTTCTTTCATACCATTACTATATCAACCTCCTCTTTGATCGCTTGATTCCTTTCAGGAGTGAAGCATCTCTTCCTTTGTTTCACAGGTTTCATTGTGGGATCCGTATTCAATCTGTGGCAAATGATTTCTTCTCGAATACCAGGGACCTCCTGTGCTACCGCTACAAATATATCTATGTTTTTCCTTAGAAATTCTATCAACTTCTTATTCTCATTTTTCTCAAGTCAGACGCCAACGTTGGTTATTTTCTGGGTCCCTTCTTCCAAACATATAGGCTTCGTTTCTTCTCTCATCGTGTATCTTAGGCCATCTCGCCCATTTTCCTGTGATTGCTATAGATCTGTGCATTTTTTTCCTTCAACCTTCTCTGTAGCGTTTTTCTTAGCAGATTCTAAAGAGGTCACTGAACATATTCGAGCCACGGCCTAGTCACCCCTTATTGTTTTCACTTCTTCTGGTGACTGGTACTTCAACATTTGGTAGAATGTTGACGGTACAACTTTCATTTTGAAGAGCCAAGTTCTCCCCACGATTGTGTTGTACGTGGAAGTTGTTCCTAGTACCATGAACATGGTCATATGGTTAAACAGATATGCGCTCACCGGGAGAGTAACCGATGGCCCCGTTGAAACCAATCAACGGCTCAAAGTCCCTTGTAACTTTTGACTTCCCATGGACATTTTTTCCACAGTCGCTCGATATAGGATGTTCACTGCACTCCCATCGCCCACCAAGACCCTCCTCAACAAGCAGTTACCAACCTGTATTGAAATGATGATGGCATCATTGTGGTGTTCGTCATGTTCTAGATCAGAGTCGTTGAACATTAGCAGCGAATCCTTGTTGCCGTTTGAGGACTTCTACTAATGTCTTTCAAACATTGGCCACTTGTAGTATATATTCCTTTCATTTCCTGCCATCCCCTCTTGTTTAGTTAATTCTATAACCATGTTGAGGATGAAGAGGGGTTATTTTCCCTTATCGCTCACGTATTCTTCTCGACTATCTTTATCAGTCTCGCGTCTCTGCTCATCTTTTTTTTACAAATTGGTTAAGGCATCCTTCTTTGATCGTTGCTCAATATATTCTTTGAGCTAAAAATAGTCTCGCATGTAATGTAAGTTGCTATTATGGTAAGAGTAATATTTATCTTTATCTTTGTAGCCAGGTTCCTTAGTGAACGAGTCTGGTCTTTTCAGCCAAGATTTTTCTTTTATTTTCTTCAGTATTTAGTTGATCAGGATGGTTAATGGTGTGTAGACTTTGTCCCTCTAGTGGACTCTGTCAAAATCATGTCTCTGGTGGGTATTCTTTTCTTCTTGGACTTTTCTCCCATTCGTTCTTTCTATTTCATCATGCATCATTCTTTCAGGTCTTACACTTCTTTCACACTTCTGAGATTCTTCTTTTTCCATTCAACTGTTCTTCGCATACTCCTCTACTCTTCCTCCAAGGTAATATAGGCCAGCGCTCGTTGGAAAAACTTCACCATAGAAAGGGGCTTCACCTTGAACAGGTCCTCAAAAAGGGTGACTCCGGGTCCATACCAAGTCGAAAGGACAGTATGGCGAATCAATCATCGCAGTTATCGACCTTGGCCATTTCGTCTTTGAAGCGATTAGTGTATTCCTGCAAGGACTCCCCTTCCTTGGTAGAGATTATCATCAGGTGTTCTGAGTCTTCCATGATGATACGATATGTTGAGTATTGTTCTATGAAAATGGAGGACATGTGGTCTACGGGATTAGACTTTCCTTTGTAACATTTGAACCTGGGCGGAATGAATTTATTCAGTACGTGTGCTGCCAGGACTCTTTCTTTCCGTCGTGTGTTTCTACTGTTCTCACGGTCCTCTAGCCTTCCGTCTCGATGGTTGCCCCCGGAGTTGGTTTCCTATTCATCATCATTTTTTCTGTTTGTTGTCATTCACCTATTGGCTGACCTCGTATTTTCACGAGTTCCTGTTGTAGCGTGTTGATTTGCTCTTGCATATTCTGCCATGCATTATGCATTGCTTCAGTGTTCTGCCACCCCATCTCATGCATCCCGTTTAGGATTGTCTGTAATATTTCTATGGGTGGGGTCGATTGATCCGTGTGCTAATCTTCATTTCTGGACCTGTTGTCTCCATTTAGAGCTGCGTTGGATCTGGTTCTAGGCATGTTTAAGGGTTTGTAGGGTTAGTCTCTTGAGTCTTTCTATCAACTCACAATGAAAACACCAAAATGTAACTGATTTTTTCCCCTAATCAAGGATTGAAGGGAAAATTCTTGATAGATATACTTATATGAGTATCAATGATAGAGAGGTAGAGTTCAAGAATAAGAGATTGTAAGGAGTAAATGCTCTGAGTTATATGTGCTTGAGTTTGTATTGAATGTCCCCCTTTCATTTAATACATTGGCCTTATATAGGTTCAAATTGTATGAGTTGATTAAAATAATAATATAAAACGAGACACTCATTATGGCTAGGGATTACACTCGTTCGTGAAGATGATTCAGCTTGACATGGGCTTCTTTCCTTTTCTCATTTCCCATCTATCTTGCTCAGTCGCCAATCACTCACAACCACTTGATGATTTCTTGTGGCTTCGAGCCAATCAGTCACAGCCACTTGGTGACCTGCCAATCTATCGCATCCGGGTCATTTAACTTATATAATCAATCACAGCTATCTGACTGTCAATCTGAACCCTTTTCATCCGCTCCTGTTAATTAATCAATTTTTCTTGTTCTGATGTTCTTTCCCGTTCTTGAGGTGTTGGTCCAGGTGTCTTACGACTTTAGCCTATAACTCGTTTCTACTTTTCTATCGCTTTCCATGAGCCTTGAGCAGGTCCCCCTTGTCCCCGTGGCAACATGTATTTTTTACCTGTTCACTGTAATTACACATATTTTTTGAAAACTATCGTACTTTTGAAAAATAGTGTTACTTGTCCAAATAGAAATAAATATTTTTAATGTGGTAGAACATATAATAAAGTAGACTCTACCCATATTATATAATGTTTGGAAAATATTTTAATGTGAATGAATTAAATGAAAAATAATTATTTTATTTTTTTTGCTAAAATTACCTAGTTTGGGCAAAAAATGTTAAGGAACGACCATGAGTGTGTGATCATCAAGAATAGACTATTTTTAAGGGCCAAAAATGTTAAGGAACGAACATGAGTGTGTGATCATCAAGAATAGACCATTTTAAGAAAAAAAAATGGTCAAGAATAAAAGAAAAATAAAAAGTAGCCATCCAAATTCAAAGAAAAGAAAAAACCCTCGCCAAAACCAGCCCCCACGTGTGCCAACACAGTTTTAAATTTTTGTCCGTAAATTTTATATAATATATAGTGTATACATAAAATACACTCCAAAAATTATATAAGTATATATAATATATGCCATATAAGTTATATAAACTACTAAAATCTAGAAAAACATGCGCGCGACGTGAATTTGTTTTATGCGTGAAAGTTTTCTTTTTTCAAAAATCTTGTCAGTGGACTAATTTTTAAATTTTTTTTTACACTTGTGGCTAATTTTTGTGATTTTTAAAGGCTATTTATTAACATTACTAAATGACAATTGCAATATTTTGTACTAGGATGTACAAGTTGTCAAGTATAAATGTGAATACCTAAATGGGTTGAACGTGACAATAAAACGTGTAAATTTTTCTATATTACAAAATATTATTACAATTTTTAAAAACTGTAATTTTTTTATACCGCCAATCTTTCTTAAAAGAAATTTAATCTTAAATTCGTATAACTAAGAGCTCTAAAATATAATTTTGATTTTAAGCGTAGGAATAGAGTTTAGAATGCTTTTGGTTTTTCTTTTCAACGCATGAATTCAAGCTTTTAGCTTTAGCCACAATATACGTGCGATATATGAAGATGATGTTGCAGATTTAAACCTCGGTGAATGACATAAGACCCCGACAAAATCATTTGACGCGGTTGGTTAAGTCCTCACATCCATATCTTAGAGATTGTGGGTTTGAGTTATATCCATCAATTCTCCTTAGAATCTGTAATATAATTTTGACAAAAAAAATGACATAAGTGTGGAATTTCAAGGTAAGATGGAAGAAGAAGAAATACCAGTCGATTATAGAGGAAGCAAGAAGAAAGAGACGAAGTGAAAGGGAAAAAGGAAAACTTTTCATTAATACAACAGAACCAAAAAAGAGAGAGTTTAGAAACTAAGGTTAGAAACTAACGGCTAGAGGAAGAAAATACCAACTAGCCCTTAACCAACTAACCAAATAATCTAACTAATATACTTATCCTTTAACATCCCCTCTCAAACTTAACCACGGTTTTTGGATAAGTTGTCCCTTGACAATTGAAATTGAGGTGTAGATAAAAGCTTCGTATACAAATCAGTTAGTTGATGTGAACTAGCAACATACTTAACAACTAGGTCTTTTTAATAACTCTTTCATGAACGAAATGAAAATCTATCTCAACATGCTTTGTGCAAGCATGTACAATAGGGTTTAAAGGCAAAGAAATAGCATATATATTCTCACAATAAAGAACAGGAGTGTGTGACCGATAGACATGAAAATCATATAAAATCTACCTAAACCAACTCATCTCTACCATAGTATTAGCCAACACCTTGTATCCTGCCTCCGTGGATGACCGAGCAATCGTGGCTTGTTTCTTGGCACTCCAAGAAATAGCATTAGGACCAAGAAAGATCACAAACCCAGAAGTAGATCTTCTATTTGAGGGTCTCAAGCCCAATCTCCATCATTAAAAGCCTGTAAAGAAAGAGAGCTCGACTTAAAAAGATTATCGTTATCTAAAGTACCAATAACATATCTTATTATCCTTTTAACAGCATCAAAGTGAGATATCGTAGAAGAATGCATGAACTGACAAACTGTATTAACAGATAAAGGAGAACCAGTATGATTATGTAGAGGAGACTTAGAAGAACAATGAGACATGCAAGGTTTAGCATTCAACATTCTGACCTTAAGAATCAAATCTATTGCATACTTCTGTTGATTAACAAAAATACCATTTGAATTTCTATGTATCTCTAGGCCTAAGTAATATTTGAGGTCACCAAGATCAGACATATCAAAAGCATGCTGCAAATTACTCATAATCTTATCAATGTAAGAATAAGAAGTACCATTGATTATGATGTCATCAAAATGTAAGTAATAATGGTGGAAGTAGGATGGATAAAAAGAGATGTATCAGCCTGGGAAGTAACAAACCCAATAGACAATAAACGTATAGAGAATTTTTCAAACCAGACCCTAGGAGCCTGTTTTAAACCATAAAGAGACTTATTTAACTTACAAACATACTGAGGAAACTTTTTATCCATGAACCCATAAGGTTGAGTCATATGCACTTCTTCAGACAAAGAACCATGTATAAAGACATTTTTAACATCCAGTTGCCTTAAAGGCTAATTATGAGTAGCAGCTAAGGAGAGTAAGATCATAATAGTAGTTTTCTTAACGACTGGGTTAAAAATCTTGGTGTAATCTAGACCTGCCTGTTCATGAAAGCCTTTGGCTACAAGCCTGGCTTTATAGCGAGCAATAGAGCCATTCGGTTTGTATTTTAATTTATAAACTCACTTGCAACCTACAACATTTTTATTTCATGGTAAAGGAATAAGAGTCCAAGTGTTATGTTGGGTGAGAGTAAACTCTTCAACCATTGCCTGAGTCCATTAAGGACTTTTAATGGCAGAACTAAAGGAAGCAAGTTCAATAGGATTGTTGTGACTCAAAAAAACAGAAGCCAAAAGAGAAGCAGATTCCGGACTTAGAACGTGTTTGCATTTGGTGCCCAAACTGACTAATAGTGTGAGATCATGGAGAAATACAAGTAGATTCGGCAAAAATAGTTTGTAAGACATGTAAAACAGTAACATTCAGCCCAAAACTCATATCAGTATGTAAGTCAGGTATAATATCAGAATGTAAAACATAAGTAGAGTGTATAACATGCTCATTATTGTCTAAAACAATATTAATAGAGTCGAAGGTAGTATCATCACAAATCTTAGCAGAATTATTAGTAGAGACATTAACAGTAGCAGGACTAATGAAAGAAGAAGATGTATTACCTTTGTTGTTAGTCAAAGAGTGAACTAAAGGTAAAAGAGAAGGATAAATGTTACTTGAAACATTAGAAGCAGAGTTGGAAGAATTGGAATTCTGATTAGGAATGCTAGTGGCATAAGGAAAAGTGAACTCATCAAATTGAACATGCCGAGTTGTATAATATTTATTGTTCACCCTATCATAGCATAGATAACCTTTATAGTCTAAAACATATCCTAAAAATATACATTGAATAGATTTAGGACTAACTTTATTTTGCATATATAGTCTTAAGCTAGGATAACAAGCACAACCAAAGACCTTTAACAATCTATAATCAGGCATCTTACCAAATAAGCATTGAAAGGGAGAAACATTCTTTGTGACGGTACTAGGCATCCTATTAATAAAATAGACAACAGTGTTAAAAGAAAAATTCTAAAAAATAGGGGGAAGGCAAGCACGATGTAAGAGAGTAAGACCGGTTTCCATAATATGCTTGTGCTTCCGCTCAAAAAATCCATTTTGCTGTGGAGTATAAGGGCAAGAATTTTTATGAATAATGTGATTTTCACTTAGAAAAGCCTGAAATAAGAGTCTGGTGTATTCAACACCTCCATCAGACCTGAGTGTTTTCATTTTAGTGGAAAACATGTTTTCTACTAAAGCCTTAAATCTTTTGAATGTAAACTTCAGATTTCTAAGAAATAGGAAAAATCCAAGAGTATCTCAAAAAATCATCAATAAACACAACATAGTACATATGCCTAAAACAGATGTGATAGGGGAGGGCCCCCACACATCACTATGAAGAAGTTCAAGAGGAGAGGTGGAGACAGAGTTAGAGACAAAAAAAAAAAGAAGTTTCGACATTTTATTAGTAACACAGCTAATACAAGCACAAGTATTAGAATTGGGCAGATTACGAGGAATATGAGCAGAATTCAAAACATGTCTAACAATAATGTAAGTAGGGTGACCTAACCTATTGTGCTAAAGATGATTAGATGAACTAGAACCAAGACAGGCCATAGAGGGAGAGGGTAAACAAGATGGTATGGGGTATAAGCCATTTATGTTGGGTCATCTATGCATAATGAGCCCCATGAATTTGTCCTGAATACATAAAATGTGCATAAAAATCAAACAAACAATTATTATCGAGACAAAACTTATAGACAGATAATAAATTCGAACAAAGACTAGGAACGCAATGCACTTGATTCAGAGTATGTAAAGGGGCAGAACCTGTATGGGAGATAAAAAGAGCTTGTCCATTTCCTATAGAAACATTATCCTCACCAGTGTACTCGGTTGGGGCATAAAGACTTTGTAAATCCATAAATAGGTGAGTTTTACAGCACGTATCAGTAAGCCAAACTTGAGGATCCTTGGGGTTTGAAATGTGTGTAGAAGTAGTCATAACAAAAAGATGGGGAGAGGGATTTCGGCCTTGGTATGAGTAATTGAGGTGATGATAACAGTTGATTGCGCTATGACTAATTTTTGACAAATTTGACATTGAATACGATGTTGTTGAGAAGGCATAAATGATTTAGGAGAGAAATTAGTAACAAATTTGGAATCGAGGTCATTTTGGGTGGGGGTTGTCCTAGAACAGATTGCAGATAAATATTTTTCAAATTGGGCATTCTTCATCTCCCAAAATTACTCTTACTAGAATCAAACATATTGCCTCTACCTAAATTAAAGGAATTTATGTTATCTCTTCCACAAGAATTTCCTCTGTTGTTGGAGAAAGAAGCCATAAGTGTAGTGTTGTGGAAAGACTGATACTTATTTCTTAGTTAGAGACTCTAAGAAGTGTTCTTCAGCCTTCAAAATTACATGGAGTTCTTCAAGATTCAGGGGCTCTTCTCGGGTTTGAATAGACATCATTCGCGCATTGAACTCCGTTGGAAGGCCATTGATGGTGAAAATGAGGATGTCCTCGTCCTTAATATTCATGGCGGCAGTAGACAGTTTATCCTTTAATTCTTTGATACGTTAAATATACATATCAATGCTCTCGGTTGGTTTCTTGCTCACAAACTGTAAATCAGAATTGACCTGTAAAATATTAGTACGAGAAATTGAAGAAAACCTTTTATCAATGGAATCCCAGACGTCCGTAGAAATTCTGCATCACACGGCGTATGCCAAGGCCATCAGAGAAAGAGTCGCGTTGATTAGGGTCAGAAGTGCTTGATCTGGGGTGACCCATTGATAAAATTTAGGGTTCAACTATATCATTTCTCCATTCTAAATCATTTGTTCTGGGCACTTAATCAAGCCATCCACGAAGCCGAAAACCATATGCATCTTCAAAATACTGGAGACCTACTATTTCTAGATGATGTAATTTGTGGTTTAGGGTTTAGGGTTTAAGGATGATCTCATATGCCCTAAACCCTAGACCCTAAACCCTATACATACGCATTGAGGGATTCCCATATGCTTTTTAGGAATCTTCATTTCCCTCTTCTTTTTTTATGCTTCCAAAATTAGTGGAGAATAATTATTATTGATTTATACAGGTTTGGCATATGAGGTCATCCCCACAATTGGAAACCTACATGCGAAAATGTTGCTAATCATTTTCCAAGATTACTTAACTAGACGACTACCACCATTGTGTCGCATGAACAAGTGTAGTAGGATATTTTCGCTTCTAAATCGGTAAGAACACTTGATTTTCTTGTTTTATCATTTTTGTAGTGGTAAGTCAAGTAGTTGCATCTGCTACTTGAATCCTTCAAGTAGTGATTTTGACAATGGAAGTCAAAACATATAACTACTTGAAGGGTTCAAGTAGTTGTTTCTAACTATTTGAACCCTTTAAGTAGTGATTTTGATTCTAGAAGTCAAAATATGTAACTACTTGAAGGGTTCAAGTGTTGAATCTGACTACTTGAACCCTTCAAGTAGTCATTTGTTCACTACTTGAATGGTTCAAGTAATTGTAACTGACTAACTTGAATTGTTCAAGTAATTGTAACTGACTATTTAAACCCTTCAAGTAGTCAAAACATGTAACTAAGTTATCCAGTGAGTATAAGACTACTTGAAAGGTTCAAGTAGTTTTTTTTACTACGTGAACCCTTCAAGTAGATAATTTTTAGTCCTGTAATAAGTTATCCAATGAGCATAAGACTACTTGAAGGGTTCAAATAGTTTTTTTAACTACTTGAACATTTCAAGTAGATAATTTTTAGTCCTGCATTAAGTTATCCAGTGAGCATAAGACTACTTGAAGGGTTCAAGTAGTCTTTGTTTACTACTTGAACCCTTCAAGTAGATATTATTTAGTACTTGAACCCTTCAAGTAGTATCATTTTCTCTGTCCTGAAACATATAATAGATTTTTTCCTTATTTTGTTGGTAGTATATTAATGAGCACTCACTCAAAATTCAAGGGATCTTCTTGAATTCCACCTAGATCGACAAATCAATATTTCAGACATTATTTTTTAGGTAAGCTTTTAGGTTTTTCCAAAGTAGAAATTCATTGCAAACTTAGTATGCTAATTGATCAATTTGCTAACCTCAAATGTAGGCTAACATGTCTGGTAGATGTGAACTATTTGATGCTAATCCATCTAGATTTGCATTAGAAGACAATGACCTTTTGCGAGCTTATATAGTCGGGCTAAGATCATATTTTGGAAGAGATTGAGATTCCCGTGATCAAATATGTACTCTTACCCGTTTTTCAAATAATGTCCTTTAGTTGTTTTATGCAAAGTTTGCTAAAATACTATTGTATAGGTTTTATTTGTTATGAATGTGAATAAATCTTAGTGGATAACTGTGGAGTTAGACCTCAATGAACAGGCGATCAAAGTCTACAATTCAATGAAGAATGTCATTCAACTAGCCCACCTTCGTCCACTAATACGACCCTTCACCATTTACTCCCTCGTGTACTAAAAATTATGAACTTTTTTAAAAATAGTAAAGAAGTTCATAAAATACTTGATGAATGGACTCCAACTCATGTCAAGTTTCCTCAGCAAGGGAACATGTGAGCTTTGTTTGATTTATTTTGACCTTAATTTATGGAAGATGGATATTTGATTTATTTTGCTTTTTTTTTGTAGGTTCGATTTTGGTGTTTTTGCCATAAAATTTTTGGAGGCCTTGGCTTATGGTCGGGACTTAACAACTATAAAGCATAAACTTATGCCACAATTTCACAAAAAGTTGGTTGTGGACTTTTTTTATTGTACATCTCCACTTGAAGGTCTTGCAGAACTATGAATACTTTGTTTTTTATTTTTTGTTTGGATGTCTGAATTCTTATAAACAATTCTTTGGATAATAAGTTTTTTTATTGGATATATTTTTATTGGAATATAAGAAATTATAAAATGATGAGGGGTTAAAGATCGATTACTGTGTGGATGGTGCCAATTATCTGTCTAGATTGTTCACTAACAATAGACAAAAATGTTATTTGAAGGGTTCAAATATTACTTTTTTCTACTTGAACCCTTCAAGTAGTAAAAAAAATATTTGAACTATTCAAGTAATTACTTGCTCTCTAAATAAACTTAAGGCAATAAAAAATATGACTACTTGAAGGATTCAAGTAGTAAAAAAATACTACATGAACCCTTCAAGTAATAAAAAAATTTTAGTTGAACCCTTCAAGCAGTTACATGATCTCTGAATAAACTTAGGGAAACAAAGAATATGATTACTTGAAGGGTTCAAGTAGTAAAAAAATTACTACTTGAACCCTTCAAGTAGTAAAAATATATTACTTGAATACTTCAAGTAGTTACATGCTCTCTGAATAAACTTAAGGCAACAAAGAATATGACTAATTGAAGGGTTCAAGTAGTTACATGTTCTCTGAAAAAACTAAGGGCAACAAAGAATATGGCTACTTGAATGGTTCAAGTAGTAAAAAAAATACTACTTGAACCCTTCAAGTAGTAAAAAAATACTACTTGAAACCATCAAGTAGTTACATGCTCTCTGAATAAACTTAGGGCAATAAAGAATATGACTACTTGAAGGGTTCAAGTCATATTTTTTACTACTTGAACAATTCATCTAATAAAATAATACTTGAACCCTTTAAGTAGTCACATGCTCTCTTTATAAACTTAGGGCAACAAAGAAAATGCATACTTGAAGGGTTCAAGTAGTAAACTTGAAGGGTTCAAGTAATAAAAAAATATTACTTGAACCCTTCAAATAATTACATGCTCTCGAAAAAAACTTAGGGCAACAAACCATATGGCTACTTGAAGAGTTCAAGTAGAAAAAAATACTACATGAACTCTTCAAGTAGTAAAAAAAATATTACTTGAACCCTTTAAGTAGTTACATCCTCTCTTTATAAACTAATGGCAACAAACAATATGACTACTAGAAGGGTTCAAGTAGTGGTTTATGACTACTTGTACCCTTCAAGTAATCATTTTTGTCTCATGCAGTGATTTGTCCAAAGACAATGAAACTACTTGAAGGGTTTAAGTAGTCATAAACCACTACTTGAACCCTTCAAGTAGTTACTGAATATATACAATTTGCATTAGTTTGCTTATAAACCAAAATAAATAACTACTTAGGTGGATAATAATAGATACAATATCTATAAAAAATTCATACAATATATATACAAAATTTTAACAGTATACACACAAGCTTATGTGTGTGGTTGTGATTCATCACGCATGTGAAGTGGGATAGAATGTTTGCATGTCTGTCTATTGTGTCTGTGTAAACCATATCGACTACCTTTATTTAGTTGTACATACTCACCTTTAGATGGTATTATGTTTACCCTGGGCCTCTCATAGGTGGCAAGACAATTATTTCTCTTACCTCGTCACTGATAGTCCAGTCTGTAAGATCTCCAGGGGTGAATTATTTCTGCCTAAGCTGCCACTAGTGCCTCAGCCTTATAATACTTTGAGCATAAGCTATAAGAAGATATGTTGTGTTGCTGACAACAAGGTAACACATGTGCACAAGGGTTGGTCTAGATCAAATTCCCGATAAGTGCATGTTTTTTATGCAAGTTCACAACATATTCTCTATGCCCAGTACTTACACGAAACTTATGAATATATGAGGTAGCCACTGAAAGTCTGCGAGAAGCATCATGATTATTTTTAAGCTCCTTCTCACACCATTTGGTCATCTGTGTGTGCATTTCATAAGCAGCTGTCCGACGTTGATAATATCATTGTTGCATCAAATCACGCAGGTGTTCTATTAAACTTGTTATTGGGAGGGCTCTAGCATCCTTTGGTATGTTATTCATGCATTAGGCGATGTTGGTAGTCATTATATTATAGAATCTACCACCACAATATCTAGATGAACTTGGTTGATGATAGCCATGTATGCCTCAAATTCTGATACATGATAGGCATTGGCTGCTTTGAAAAACAAAAGATTGACGTTGCTAGTTTTGAACGTTGATTTTATATTCATTCCCATATGGTAGATGCAAGCTCCATGAAATGATTATAGGAAGACAATCTATATACCCTTTGGTATACTTTTATTTTTGTCTGACACAAATACCAAGTCTCCAATAACCCCGTGCAGCTTATTAAAGAACCATTCTCATGATGCATCATTCTTAGAGTCAGCAATCCCAAAAGCAAGTAGATACTCTTGGTTATGCCCATCTTTAGAAGTTGCAATGAACATTGTCCCCCTATACTTTATTTTAGTGATGTTCTATCGACAACAATTATGTGACGTATACAACTAAGAAATCCATGAATTGAGGCTTCAATCGACATGAAGAAGTGTTTGAAATGGCTATGTTCATCAATCTCTATATGAGTAAGAGTACATGAATTCTTCGCCTCTAACATCTGTCCAACACCAGTGTATTTTGACTTTATGCAATGATCGACCAATAAGCTTGTTGCTTAATAACGATCATGTTGTAAGATGTCAAAAGAGCACGTATGAGTATTTATGAACTTTGTTATTTTAAACTACTCTGAAAATCGCACCTTAATAGCTCGTAGCCTCCATGAACTTATTTTCTTAGCACAAACAATCACCAACAATTTCGGCGTGGATTTGAAGACTTTAAACTTAAAGTTTTGACGGATTGCCAAGAGTCCAAAAATTCTTTGAAGATCTTCTTTGTTTTCGTAAAGTTCTTTTGTATCTAACATATCTAAGACACTTATATGTTCGTGATCCTCTAGTTGTGACTAGCTCAGAGCATTATAAGATGGTCCTGACAAATATGCAATGTTACTTGGCATTGATGAAGGATGTGCATTAGCCTCTGGTCTTCTATTCAAATCTGGTAAGGTAGAGGGATCATCTCGAATTGCTTCTACATATAGCCCAAAATCAAGATCGTGATCAACACCAATATCAAGCCCACCATCACTGTCAGGATGTTCAAGTTCATCATCATTAACATCTTGTTGACAATCATCATCATCATATCTCCCACAATAATACTCCCCTGAATGGAAATTGTCAACGTTCTCATCACTATCAACCATTGTTTCACCCATAAAACATGGAATGTGACCATAACGATCTTGTTGCGAGGGAGCTATTTCATGAACCCGACTTATTTCACCCTTAAAGCATGGAATGTGACCATAACGATATTGTTGTGAGAGAGCTGTATCAAGAACCCGACTTTGACTTCGACATGTAAGATTATCAATAATTGTCCTAGGTTTGGGTCTAGTCTTTTATTCAAATTTGGTAAGGTAGAGGGATCATCCTGAATTGCTTCTTCATATAGCCAAAATCAAGATCATGATCAACACCAATATCAAGCCCACCATCACTGTCAGGATGTTCAAGTTCATCATCATTAACATCTTGTTGACAATCATCATAATCGTATCTCCCACAATAATACTACCGTGAATGGAAATTGTCATTGTCATTGTTCTCATCACTATCAGCCATTGTTTCTCCCATAAAACATAGAATGTGACCATAACGATCTTGTTGCGAGGGTGCTATTTCATGAACCCGACTTGTTTCACCCATAAAGCATGGAATGTTACATTAATGATATTGTTGTGAGAAAGTTGTATCAAGAACCCGAATTTGACTTTGACATGTAATATTTTCAATAATTGTCCTAGGTTTGGGTCTAGTCTTTTATTCAAATCTTGTAAGGTAGAGGGATAATCCTGAACTGCTTCTTCATATAGCCCAAAATCAAGATCATCATCAACACCAGTATCAAGCCCACCATCATTGTCAGGATGTTCAAGTTCATCATCATTACATATTGTTGACAATCATCATCATCATATGTCCCACAGTATAACTCCCATGAATGGAAATTGTTATTATCATTGTTCTCATCACTATCAACCATTGTTTCACCCATAAAACATGGAATGTGACCATAATGATATTGTTGCGAAGGAGCTGTTTCATGAACCCGACTTGTTTCACCCATAAAGCATGGAATATGACCATAACGATCTTGTTGTGAGAGAGTTGTGTTGGAATATGTCCATAAAGTAGCGTGTAATAACTATTTATTTGTATTAAGTTGTTTCTCATGCATTTGTATTACTGATTTTTTTATGAATACATTGAAAGTTTTGCTTTAAACTAAAGCGTGTTTATAAATTACTCAAGTCCTGGAACTATTGTCAATGAAGGAAGAGTGAAGACAGAAGCATCTCCAGACAAACTCTTCTGAAATAGTTCAGAATAATATTCACAGCCTTAAGATCGATTGGACAATCGAATCCAATTATGATTGTTAGGTTGAACCATTGTATGTCAGTCTTGGGCATAAGAGTGGAGACTCAAATGATTAACCTAGACATGTTATGAACATGTTGAATAATACCGGTAACAAGTTAGTTTAGAGCCCAAAACCGTTTACCTAACTATAAATCTAATTGTTACACCTTAAGGGTATTTTCATAATTACTTTAATCTTGAGGTGAATACGTAACTTGAATTGGTTAGTTGCAATCTTTGATATGTCAAATGAGTGAGTTCAAATTGGAGGGCAATACCTCTACTATTGGGATTGTAATTTAATTAAACAGGAGTTGCGTGATTCACAGATATGAAAATTCGTGGTTGGATTGTGAAAGAAACAATATCACCCTATACTTTATTGATGGGTGTATGAATAAATTAACTTGACTAAGTATTCGATGAAATGAGTTATTAAATAAGACTTGTGAATCGTACAAGACAATTCACTATAATATCTTTCTTATTTACAGTCAATAAAAAAGTTAAGGAAATAATAACAAGAGGCCTAAAATGATAATTTTACATTCCACACTTGTTATTGATATTCATGATGGGTACTATGTTAAAATATTCTGTGGACCGTGAAAATAAATAGAATTTATTTACACCAATAGAAAAATTAGCGTTCATGAATCGAGAGTTCATTCAGCATTGAACCTATAATGGAGTCGTACGATGTCATGATTAAATAGGTTGAGAATTTATGGAGATAAATTCATTAGGTATTTGAATCTTAAGCTTTGTTCATGTGGGTTCATTCGGTCTTAGAAATAGCTCAGAGAACAGGAATAGAAAAACGAACTAAGTTAGACCAAAATGTGTTTTGGTGCCAAGACATATTTTCTACACCTATATGTGATGGGTGATGTCACTTAAGTTAGTTAAGTGTAATTGTTGTATTGAATTAATTATTTATTATCAAATAATTATTAGATAATTAGTTAAATAAAATAAATTAATTAATTAATTGATGATCAATTATATTTATCAATTGGATTGATGAATTTTGATACAACTAAAACTCTAGAAGATCATGTGATTTTCAGCAATAATAGATAATTAGGGAATTTTTCAGAAATTTTATAATATATGAGTATATTTGTAAATACCAAAAATTATCTTTTGATAAATATCTAATAGTAATTTGATTGCAAAGAGATAATGAAGATAAGATACAATTGTTATTATCAACACACAAAAGGGAGAAAAAAATGTTTTCTCCTCTCATTACTGTTGTCGTCGAAATTAATCTGAAGAAGGAAGATTTTATTTTTCTTCTTCAATCGTTTTAAGAGCCCACACTCAAATTCCTACGTAAAGTTCTTTTGAGATATATTTCTAAATTTAATGGGTGGTTGTTGGTGGACTAATTCACAAATCGTTCGTGGAAGATCAACCAGTTCATGATTTTAATCTTAAAGCTTGAAGAACCCGAAGAACGCTCGAGGGAGTTCCAGCAGCTCAGAAATTCTCTGACACAGAGTAAATGTGAAAAATCATTTTCTCTTAATCTATTCATTTTAATATCGTATATACATGATCAAACTAAATTTTGTTTTAAATTATTTAATATGATTAAATAAGTTTAATCCAAAATTTTTATATTCCGCCCACGAACCATTTGTGGTTCAAATCTAATTTTCTTTAATTTTAAAACCGATCGTTCCTAGCAATTGGTATCATAGCGTAGGTTTAAGATTGTGCATATAGATAATTAAAACAAATGTATTTTGAATTTTATGGATATTGGCATATGTTTGTATGGTAGATTCAAATTTATTTTGAATATGTTTTATGATTGGACCCGAACTATTGGCTCTAGGAATTTTTTATTTAGAATCGATGTACGCCAAATTTGAGGCATAAGAATTTATATAATTTCATTATTGCAATTGTTGTAAATTTTAAATTAATTGTAGATTCA
This sequence comes from Datisca glomerata, assembly GCA_003255025.1. Lineage (NCBI taxonomy): Eukaryota > Viridiplantae > Streptophyta > Magnoliopsida > Cucurbitales > Datiscaceae > Datisca > Datisca glomerata. Next base: position 169,685 of record QANY01009254.1, on the reverse strand, counting down.
TCGTCACCTCGTAATCGCGCCGAAAATCGCTCGAAATCGCCTCTATGAAGTCGCCGGACAGCCACCATGAAGACGCTGAAGCACTACTGTTCAAGAGGCCTGTTCACTGGTGGTACTGTTCACGTCAGTATTGTTCACTGGCGACACTGTTCACCGGCGGTACTGTTCGCCGGCGGTACTGTTCATCGCTGGCCGCCGCTCGCCACTACTGTCATGTTTTGTCCCTTGCACGGTAGAATCCTAATCGGATTAGGAAACCTACAAGTTTTATAAAGCTAGGATTTTTGAAATATGATTTCAAAATCAATTTTAGTCCCTTATTTAATTTTAATTTAATTTGATAAATTTTCAACACTTGTATAATTGTCATTTATTTTAAAATTGTTTTAAAAATAAATCAATTTACTAATTACTTGGTAACTTATTTATCAAAGTAAAAATATGTTGGAAAATTAAAATTTTTAAATTGAAAGTTATTTTTAAAAATGGGCTAATATTTTGTAAAGTGTTACAAAATTGTGGGAGAACATGGAGACGAAGGAGCAAATTACAGACGCTATGTAGATTAATTCATAAATTAATTTGTAATTTATTTTATATTCTTTTATGGGTTGTATAGAAATGAGCCAATAGGGAGGTTAAATTTAAATGTATGATTTAATTTTATTCATGTATTATCATATAACATGCCATATAGATTAGGGATATGCCAATATCAAATTATCATGTAGCATATACATGCATCATTGTAAATTAATTGATAATGGTTTTATTTAATTACGATGCAAAATTTATATGGTTATGATTTTAAATTGGGATTTGAAATTAATAAAGGATTTATAAATTATATCACGTTTTTGAAAAACAACCAAAAATCCATTTTTTTTAAAAACTAAGTGGCAGGGTCATTTACGTTGAAACGTTCTTAAGGCCTCCAACGCAAACTTGATCGTGCCACGAGGAAGGGTTAGAACCGCCTATAGCAGTCCTCATTTGAATGTGAGAACTTTGGAATCGTATCACTTTAAGTCATCGAGTTGCTTCAGATGTTAAGAATCCTAAAGGGAGTAGTGGGGTAGGGATGTCCCCTAGACGGACTGTTAGTCCATAGCAATCTTTAAGAGTCGATGCGTTGGTTAAACACTTAGACTGAAGCACATTGTAATCCCCCCATAGAGGCTAGTCAATGGGGCCAAGGTGACCAAAATCGTCGATGATTGATTAAGCTAGATGTGGTGATATTTGAGTGTTAACCAAACGAGAGGAGTCTTGATGTGGTAAGAGATAGTTTGGACTTCATCCCTCGATGAGACAAGCTATTGTTTTGTATCATAACATCATGGAGGAAATATTTTTTAATAGATTTTAAAACATTTAGTAGTTGCATCATGCATCATACTTTCCTAACCAATTGAGCATTTATTTACACCACTTTATTTATTCTTTTCAGTAATCATGTCGTTATCCACTCTCTCAACTATTCTTAACGTGAACAAATTTAACGGTGAAAATTATGTGGATAGGAAATGAAATCTTGATATCATGCTGAAGGTAGAAAATCATAAATTCTTGGCTGCATTCTGATGAGATTGTCAGATGTTATATCTTGGCATCTATGAGCAATGTGTTACAACAGCAACATTAGAATTTTGAGACCGCTACTGATATGATATTAAACAGTACTGAAATGTTCAGAGATCAGGGTCATCAAGCCAGACAAACAAATGTGCGTAACTTCATGAACTGCAGGATGGACCTGGAACTCCTGTCAGAGAACATATGATGTTGATCATAAGTTATCTAAACGAGATGGAGATCATGGGTGCTCAGGTTGATGGCGAGACTCAAGTGGATATGATCCTAGAGACTTTGCCTAGTACATTTGAGAACTTCAATATACACATGTGAATCATGTATAGAAGGCAAAATGACCAAGAGATATTTTTCATCCAAAGGTGAAAGTACCGCTCAATGTCTTGAACTCATACATAGTGATGTATGTGAGCCATTGAATATCCAAGCAAGAGGAGGTTATGAATACTTTGTAACCTTCACTAAGGATTACTCACGTTTTGGTCATGGTTATCTAATGCACCAAAAGTTTGAAATTTTTGAAAAGTTCAAAGAATATAAGGCCTTGGTTGAAAAGCAATTAGAAAAACAAATCAAGACAATACGATGTGATCATGGTGGAGAGTACTTGCTAGGAGAGTTCGAGGACTTTCTTAAGGAAGAAGGTATTTTTTCTCAGCTTACAGCACCTGGTACGCCACAGCAAAATGGTGTGTCAGAGAGAAAAAATCTAACTATGATGGATATGGTTAGATCCATGATGAGTTACTCATCCCTCCTAGATTCGTTCTGACTAATAGCGGCATATATCCTAAACAAATTTCTCTCAAAGACGGTGCCTGGTACACCATATGAAAGATGGTATGGGAAAAAGTCGTCCGTTCACCATTTTAGAATATGGGGTTGCCCAGCACATGTTCTAAGACCGAAGACAGGCAAGTTGGTCAGTCGCTTGGAATATTACTCAATGAAACTGTTAAGAACTATGATTTTAAACAGTCGGTGAAACCTATGTGTATAAGTTAATACACGAAGGGGAGGTGGTTTTTATAGTCTGGTACATAGATGATATTCTACTCTTTGAGAATGATGTAGGAAAATCGTCTGATGTCAAGTTTTGGCTTGCAAAGCAATTTAACATGAAGGATCATGAAGAAGGTGCATTTGACTTAGGTATTTAGATCTTTCGAGATAGGAAGAATAGACAATTGGCACTTTCTCAATTATCTTATATTGATAAGGTGTTGGATCGCTTCAGTATGCAAAACTCCAAGAAGGGATTTCTTCCCTTTAGACATGGAGTCAACTTCCCCAAGGAACAGTCTCCCAAGACTCTTGATATTTGCTATGTTGTGGGTGTAGTAAGTCGTTTCCAAACTAATCTTCAAATCGAGCATTGGAATGCCGTCAAGCATATCCTTAAGTATCTTAGAAGAACAAGGAATTACATGTTTGTGTATTCAGGTAGTGACTTGAATATGACGGGGTATATAGATTCAGATTTTCATGCTGATAAGGACACTAGGAGGTCCACTTCAGGATCGATGTTCATCATCAATAGTGGAACAATTGTATGGAGAGGTATCAAGCAATCTTGCATTCCTGATTCTACCATCGAAGCTGAATATGTGGCAGCTAGTGAAGATGGAAATGAGGCTGTATGGCTTAGGAAGTTCTTGAAGACTCTGGACGTTGTTCCAAACGCTTACAAGCCCATGACACTTTATTGTAATAACAGTAGGGCTATAGCGAATTCTAAGGAACCTAAAAGCCATAAGAGATCCAAAAACATAGAACGTAGGTATTACCTTATTAGAGAGATTGCTCAGTGTGAAAACATTGTGGTTACGCATGTTTCGACGGTCAACAACCTGGTAGATCCATTTATGAAAAATTTAAGCAATAAAGTTTTTTATGATCATCTGGAGGGCTTGGGGATAAGAGATTGTACATGCCTACTTTAGGCTAAGTGGGAAATTGTTGGAATATGTCCATAAAGTAGTGTGTAATAACTATTTATTTGTGTTTAGTTATTTCTCATACATTTGTATTACTTGCATTTTTTATGAATAAATTGAAAGTTTTATTTTAAATTAAAGTGTGTTTATAAATTACTTAAGTCCTGGAACTATTGTCAATGAAAGAAAAGTGAAGACAAAAGCATCTCCAGACGAACTCTTCTGAAATAGTTCAAAATGATATTCGCAGTCTTAGGATCCACATGGAAATCGAATCTGATTACGACTATTAGGTTGAATCTTTGGATGTCAGTCTTGGGGCATAAGAGTAGAGACTCGAATGGTTAACCAAGACACGTTATGAACATGTTGAATAGACCGGTAAAAAATTAGTTTAGAGCTCAAAACCGTTTACCTAACTCTAAATCTAATTGTTACTCCTTAAGGTTATTTTTGTAATTACCTTAATTCTGAGGTAAACACGTAACCTGACTTAGTTAGTTGTAATCTTTGATATGTCAAATGAGTGATTTCAAATTGACGGGCAATACCTCGGCTGTTGGGATTGTAATTTAATTAAATAAGAGTTGCGTGATTCACAAATATGAAAATCCGTGGTTGGATTGCGAAAACAACAATATCACCTTATGCTTTATTGATGGGTGTGTGAATAAGTTAACTTGGGAAAATATTCGATGAAATGAGAAATTGAATAAGACGTGTGAGTTGTACGAGACAATTCACGATAATGTCTTTCTTATTCACAGTCAATAAAAAAGTTAAGAAAATAATAACAAGAGGGGTAAAATGATAATTTTACATTCCACTCTTGTTACTGATATTCATGATGGATATTGTATTAAAATATTATGTGGACCTTGAAAATAAATAGAGTTTATTTGCACCAACAGAAAATATAGCGCGCATGAATCGAGAGTTGATTTGACATTGAACCTATAGTGGAGTCGTAAGATGTCAGGATTAAATATGTCAGAAATTTTTGGAAATAAATTTTCTGGGTATTTGAATCCTAAGCTTTATTCATGTGGGTCCATTCGATCTCAGAAATAGCTCAGAGAACAGGAATAGAAAAACCAACTAAGTTGGACCAAAATGTGTTTTGGTGCCAATGCATATTCCCTACACCTATATGTGATACGTAATATCACTTAAGTTAGTTAAGTGTAATTGTTCTATTGAATTAATTATTTATTATTTTCAAATTATTACATAATTAATTAAATAAAATAAATTAATTAATTAATTGATAATGATCAATTATATTTATCAATTGGATTGATGAATTTCAATACAACTAAAAACTCTACGAGATCATGAGATTTTTTACAATAATAAATAATTAGGAGAATTTTTTGAATTTTATAATATATGGGTATATTTGTAAATACCAAAAATTACATTTTGATAAATATCTAATATCAATTTGATTGCAAAGAGATAATGAGAATAATATACAATTGTTGTTATCAACACACAAAAGGGAGAGAAAAACGTTTTCTCCTATCACTATTGTTGCGGCTAAAATTAATCTGAAGAACTAAGATTTGATTTTTCTTTTTCAATCATTTTGAGAGCCCAAACCTAAATTCATTCGTAAAATTCTTCTGAGATATATTTATGAAATTAATAGGTGGTTGTTGGTGGACTAATTAGCAAATCGTTCTTAAAGCTTGAAGAACACGAAGAACGTTTGAGAGAGTTCCACCAATTCAGAAATTCTCCGATACAGAGTATATGTGAAAAATCATTTTCCCTTAATCTTCTCATTTTAATATCGTATATGCATGATCAAACTAAAATTGGTTTTAAATTATTTAATGATTAAATAAGTTAAATCGAATTTTTTTTTATATTCCGCCCACGAACCTTCGTGGTTCAAATATAATTTTCTTTAATTTTAAAATCGATCGTTCCTAGCAAGCTATATCAAGAACCCGACTTTGAATTGGACATGTAAGATTATCAATAATTGTCCTAGGTTTGAGTTTGTGAGTAACATATAAACGAGTACGGAATGCTACCGAACTATTCTCGACAATGAAGAACCTCACGTGGCGATCATTTAAAGTTTCAGCAGGTGGGGAGGGCGTATGAGTTTTATATAAAAACTTCATTGAAATATTATACTTTGTTGGATCAACATTTATTTCATCGTATATGATACTAGATAACTCTTGGTAAGTACAGCTTGATGGTATGTCTATCGGTGAGCTTACCATACCATTAAAAATGAATGAAGCATTATTTCTCTCCCATTCACCACCGTGTACCACCAATATCTGAATTTCAGACACTTCTATTTAAGACAAAAAACTTTCACCTATAAAGTTTATTTAAGTTTGTAGTAGTTATTTTTTTATGAATAATAATTATATTTTTTTCATTAAAGAACCAAATATCATTTTATTACATGAAGGATTCAAGTAGTGGTTTATAACTACTTGAACCCTTCAAGTAGTTATTTTGATTCTTGTAGTCAGTCATCCAGAGAGCATGTGATTACTTGAAGGGTTTAAGTAGTTGTAAAACATTACTTGAACCCTTCAAGTAATCATTTATCCACATAGCATGTGACTACTTGAAGGGTTCAAATAATTATAAAATATTACTTGAACCCTTCAAGTAATCATTTATCTAGAGAGCTTGTGATTACCTGAAGCGTTCAAGTAGTATTTTTTAACTACTTGAACTCTTCAAGTAGTCATTTTGATTCTCTCAATCACTTATCGAGAGAGCATATGACTACTTGAAGAGTTCAAGTAGTTGTTTATAACTACTTAAACCCTTCAAGTAGTTGATTTTTATGACAGCAGTAAAGCAATAGTAAAACAGAGGCCACTTGACTATTAAAGGGTTAAGAACGAGTCTCTAACTACTTTAACTCTTCAAGTAGTTATTTTTTCTTGCATCAATAACCCAACAATCAGTGGTTACTTGAAGGATTCAAATAGTTATTTCGTCCAAATAATTTGTTTTATTCTGTCATTACTAGAACCAATTCTTGAAGCATTTTATGCGTTAAAAAATAAGAGAGGAATGAGTACCATCTGCTCTCGTTGAAGAAGAATGAGGAGAAGAGTGATCGGGTCTCGCTGAAAAATGATGGGTCACAGGATCTCGAAGAAGTAGAAGAAGAAGATAAAGAAGAAACAACATAGGAAGAAGAAGAGGAAGAGGAAGAGGAAGAGGAGGAAGAGGAAGAAGAAGAATAAGAAGCAAGAGGAAAGAAAGAGGCGAAGCAGAAGGGAAAAATAATGCTTTTCATCAACATAACAGACCCAAAAAAGAGAGAGTTTAATACTAAGGTTAGAAACTAAAGGCTAGAGGAAGAAAAGACCAACTAGCCCATAGCCAACTAACCAAATAATCTAACTAATATACTTAGCCTTTAACAATAAGACCCCTCTATTAATTGTTTCTTATCTTAAAAGTTTAAGTAGTTGGATTAAGATGAAATTAAATATTTTAATTTAGGTTGGATTGTAAATTACACATTTACAATTTACAAGATTGACAAAACATGACCCTATACTATTTCTGCTTATTTTAAAGACCTTATGCTTTTGTTCTGTAGATCATGACCGGTGAAAAGTGTATAAATAAAAATAAGAAAGCTATATACGAGAGGATTAAAACTGTACGAGAGGTCATCTAAAGCTTTTATTTTGGGCATCAGAGTGGGGCTGGACCGCTGGTTGCATTGAATTAATATTTTCTCATATTCAAAAGAATCAGATTGGGAGAGGTGTTTTTTTTATAAATTTAGATCACTTATTTTGCTTTCAAAGGTGCATATCCGTTATTAGGTAAAAATGATAAATTTTTTAAATTTAAAGTACTGAAAAAGTACAAAGTTTAATAAAGATCAAGGGTCTAGATCAATTAAAGTCTGAAATTAATTTATTTCATGAGAGATAATTAAATCCGATGGCATATACCCTTTTATGTAGAAAAAAGGAAAAAAAAGTTAGTGAACAACTTTTAATGTTAAACTAATTTTTTAAGCTAATGTTGAAGTTAGTTAAATGCAGTAGGTGTGTGACAATTTTTTTCTCAATATAAGATACTTCTTATTAGGTAATCGTCAGAGTTCACATCACAGGAGTCTAAAGCCACCTATTACAATCACCAAATCTTTCTCTACCAAACTAATTGTTCTTGTTTGTGACAATACAAAGTTTGAATTATATGTATACAATATAAGTTTTACAGGTGCATTGCATATAAATATAAGTTTTATAAATATTATTATCATAAATTAATTTATTTTTCTTAATTATAAAAATGTATATGAAATTTTTTTAACATGAAAATTAATGCGTTTTACTCAAGTTTAATTATAATTTATTTTTATCTTTTACCAATTTTTATAGAAATTTTTTCTTTAATTCATTATGCATCGTTGTTTATATATTATGTGTTATATTATTACAATTAATCATAATTTATATTATTCCAAAATTTTATTATGAAATGTTATGTAAAAATATTAATTAAGTATTTAACTTGAAATATAAAATAATGTCTAATAATTAAATAATTAAAAACTTAATTACAATGATGTCATAAAAAATAGTTATACAAAAATAATATGAGGAGAAATTTATACAAAAATAGTTTTACGCACGTTTATCTATAGTAAGACAAGATAAGATAAGTAGTTATACATATAGAATATTTTTATTCCTTTTGATCAATGAAATTTTAATTTTCACTATTATTTTCAGTGCTCGTTAGATAGTATACATATAAAAAAGGTAAAAAAAAATATTAATAAAATAATATTAGGTTAATTTGAGACTTTTTTACTTACAATTAGTCCTTTAAATTTTAAACATAAAAATGCAATAAATATATATTAACTAAAGAATTATTGAGTTAATTGAGACTTAATTTTTATTTATAAATTGTCTTTCAAGATTTTAAATTAAAAATGAGGAGAACACGTTTTTAAAGATTATAATTTATATAAAGTAGTTGAAAAACTTTTCATATGAGCAATTGTGATAATAAATACAAAATAAACAAAAAAACATTTCATATAAATGACTGAAAGAATAAGTACATTATAAAGATAATGTAAGAAATTCAAAAAATAGTTAAGGGTAATATTGTATAAAAATGTTTATCAAATTTCTATACTTTTATATGTAATATAAATGTAGATAGATGACCAACATTCTCACTTGATGTGAATTTTTAAAACTTAAACCAAATCAAACTCTGTAAACTACAAGAAAAATAGTCGATATGGTAGTTTTGGAGAGCTATAGCAGCAATTAAGTTGTGCGGGCATAGAAAGTTGTGTGGCCTTAATTAAAGTTTATTAACTAAAAGTTCTAATAGGACACTCTAGATCATATTTAATGTACCTAACTTTCGAAAATAAAATATACTGTCAACAAGGTTAAGCTCGCTACATATTATATCTATTAGATTGTACGGTCCAAATATCCTAAACCTATAAAATTTTGCAGAAAAGAAAGAAAATTCAACAAATCAAAGTATGAACTAACCTCTCTGTGATTATCGTAGCAGTAATTCAATAACGTAAAGATTAGGTCAAATAAATTTTGGATGTAATATTCTCAGATTCACTGATTTTAATTTTTGTTTATAAAAACGAGAAAAGAAAAAGGTGTGATCAAGATGGCAGGCCACCAACTCTTATCTAGAAAAATACTCCTTGACTACCCCTTCACCAACCTAATACCCACTTCATTTGCCACATCATGTAACATTCCATGAAAGGTAGCCTTAGGTCCCACCATCTCACAATAATAAGACAGCAACACCATGGTTCGTGGAATATATATCATGATACATTATTATTTTTATATATAACTAAATCAATACATATTATTTTTAAATATATTATATTTTAATTAAATAACTACTTATAATTATATCATGATTATCTGATTTAAAAAATATGTACTTAGAACTATATTATTTGCTTTTAATTTATGTAATAAAATTAAAGTAATATTATATTATTTTTATTTGTATTTATTAATATTTTATTATTCAACCAATAGAACAATCATGCATGTTCTTAAAAAAATAAGAGTGTGTAGAAATGTGTTATTAAATTTAATGGAAAAAAATAGCGTCGAATTAAATTATCTATTTCATATTATATTTTAAACTTCATCTACTTTTTTCATTTATAATCCAAATTTGTTTGTAACTCTAGTTTAACTTTATTTATTTAATATACTAATTATACTAACATAAAAACATGAAGCACAACTAAAGTTTTCAAAATTCTATTTTAAATTATATTATTTAAATATTACAAAGATACTACATTAAAATAAATTAGTAGAAAGTTATAATTTTCTATACAACTTTTTAAATAACTTTCTAGGATTCTTTCAAAATTATTATTTTATAATTGACTTAAAAATATTTATTCATTACTTATTTTTTCTAAATTCACCAAATAGTTGAATAAATTTAAAAATTAATGCTCACTAATTTAATCAATTCATTATAATTAAAAAAACAACTAATTATTAGATGACATGTGTAAATAGAAGGTTATTTTGAGTAAGCATATGAGATTAACCTAAAATGATTTTTATTGTCTCTCCACTTTTAATACATTATAAATATGTCAAGCGACCATTTCAATATAACATATGGTAAGAACTCAATTTTGAAAGTAAAATACTCTAATAAAAGTGAATCATAATTCAAAAATAAAAGCATTGATTAACCAACTTTTCCGACCATTTTACAGTTGAGCTGTAACTTCAAGATAAATAAATCATAGCATTTAAAAAATAAAGGATCGGGATCATCTATTGTTAACAAAATGTGACATTGGTCGAATTTAAATTGCTAAATAAAACATTAAAACGACCCATATCAAATTGATATGAAAATTGAAAAATTAAAAAACAAAGTTAAAACTGATTTAGGCAATTAACGATATAAATCAAATAAGATTGCCTCATGTTATGAACAGGAAACAACCCTAATTTTGAAACCAAATATCACCAAGCTATAGGGTGCTCCAAAATGAAGTCATACATATTCCCTCACACCAAGGACTGGTAGTCCATAACTCAAATACCCAAAAATATTTTATACTTTCATAATACACTTTTCCACAATTGTGGATCACACATCTTCTGGTCACCAACCCCGAACCGGTTGGCAGATGGCCCAACCAATCCCAGACCGGGTTCGAACCGGAACAATGACTCTCATAAATACCCTCCCATATTCCTCCTTCAAACTCAGGTTGATTGCTCTCTTTGGCGTAATCAAACTTCAAGCAAAAGAATTTCTAATAGAGAGAGAAACAGAGTCAGAGTAAGAGAAAGAAGGAAGCAATGGCAACAAATGGAGAAGAACAGCAAAACCAAGCCGGAAGGCACCAGGAGGTTGGCCACAAGAGTCTTTTACAGAGTGATGCTCTTTATCAGGTTTAATCCCATCACTAATTCACCTTTAATTGATTTTTTTCAGTAATTAAAATGTTAATCAATCTTTGATTTTTCTTTCTATTTGTGCAGTATATATTAGAGACTAGTGTTTACCCAAGAGAGCCTGAATCCATGAAAGAACTCAGAGAATTAACTGCCAAACATCCTTGGTATTTTTTGCTTCTGTAAATTAAAATTCATTAACTTTAATTACCCATTAATTAAAATGGTTAATTGTATTAATCATTTTAGTTTTTGTATAAATAATTTGTGTTATAATTAAATATAATTGGGAAAAACAGGAACATAATGACAACATCAGCAGATGAAGGGCAATTCTTAAATATGATAATTAAGCTGATAAACGCCAAGAACACCATGGAAATCGGTGTCTACACTGGCTACTCTCTTCTTGCTACTGCCCTCGCTCTTCCTGAGGATGGCAAGGTCTGTAATTCTTCATTAATCCCAACACAATCTTAATTATTGAATTAATTGATTGATTGATTTTCTTTTTTTGTTAATGAAATGTTGCAGATTTTGGCGATGGACATAAATAGAGAAAACTATGAACTTGGATTGCCTGTCATCCAAAAAGCTGGCGTTGCCCACAAGATTGATTTCAAGGAAGGTCCTGCGCTTCCTGTTTTGGACCAACTTATCCAAGATGTACGTTTTTACCCTTTTTTTGCATTTTCTTTTAAGTTTTTTGTGAGTTAATTTTCTGAAAAACAGAGTAAGAAAATAATCTCTTGAAAAATTGATTTCTTTTCTCTGTATGAAAATTTCGGCAAAAACTGCGAATTTTGTTCTAAAGATATGATTTTTTTAATTAAAATTACAAATATTAAGAATTATTAAATAAAATATATAATTCCAAACACAACTTGTGTATAAGTTTGAAAGTTTAAACAACTATGTTAACCAATCTTTTCCTCTAAAAAATGTGATTTTCTTTATAAATCTAAATATGTGTTTGGTTTCTCTTAAAAACGAGATTCCATAATTGGATTTTAGGTAAGTCATCTGACGTATTTATAGAAAAGTATATTTAAGAAAATATAACAATTTTAAATTTTAATTATTATGATAGTTTTAGATATGGGTGTCATGTTTTGAAGATGAATATTACAGATTATTTTCTTCCATTGGTAGCTTAATATTTTAATTTGATTTGGTAAATCAGGGTGTGAAAAACAACAAACTAAAAAAGAAATCGAAATTCATTCATTATTATCATTATTTTTTTAGTTTGAAATTCATTCATTATAAATAAGCCAAAATAAATCTGCCATATTTTTAATTACCGAAAAAAGTCTTAAATTTATTGTGTACGGTGAACCTCAGGAGAAGAACCATGGATCCTACGATTTCATCTTTGTGGACGCTGATAAGGACAACTACATCAATTACCACAAGAGACTGATCGATCTGGTCAAAGTTGGGGGTTTAATCGGATACGACAACACCTTATGGAACGGATCTGTGGTGGCGCCACCTGATGCTCCGTTGCGCAAGTACGTTAGGTACTATAGGGACTTTGTGTTGGAGCTCAATAAGGCGCTTGCTGCTGACCCTAGGATTGAAATCTGCATGCTCCCTGTTGGTGATGGAATCACTCTTTGCCGTCGGATCAAATGACCGCTGGCTCTAACAAAGTCAATGTGAAATTTTATATGTGGATGCCTTTTGCACCGGTTGATGTAATGAGTACCATGTTGTAGATGTGCTGATTTGATCATTTTGCACCCTCTTTTTTATTTTTATTTTTTTCTGTTTTATTGTAATTCGACAATTTAATAATATATCCTTCTTTTTTTCTTCTTTTTTTAAAAGTAATTTTCAAGTCAAATATTCCCTATAGATTTCCAAAAACTAATTTTTTTTTGGTAACCTACGAATAATTCATGGATTTCCGTTGTGTTTTTCCACGAGATTAGGTGAAGATAAAGAATTAGTGTAAATTTTACAAGAAAAAAATATATGTTCAATGAGAATTCCGTATCTTATTCAAAAACATATATTTATATGTATGCGTGTAGTTAATATTAACAGTAGATTTAAACCAGAAGTGTTCTATTTTCCAAAATTAGAAAAGTTTAAAACCTTTGTGATGATTTTTAAAATTACGTATGATTAAAATTTAAAATATAGCTAACTAAAAAACTTCCATATTTTAAATCTCTTAGCTATATATATATATATATCACTTGTCATAGAGCATCTTATAAAAAATACAATGTTTTTTTACGAATAACATGTCGGTGGAGTCTCAATAATTTTGTCTCTCTATATATGGCGTTTAACATTTTGTAGTAGTTGTGAAGAAAGGTAAATAAAAAAAAATAGATGAATAAATAAAAAAATATTAGCAATCGCGTAATAGGGTCATAGTTTATAATTAATATTATAGAATTCTCTAATTAATTAGGTTAATAATATACTAACTTAAACACGATAGGCAAGTGATAAATAAGAAAGAAGAAATTGGTGATTTGTTAGGAAGATCATTGGTGGTGGTGGTGGTGGTGGTGTATGGACTCCACCCATAAAGCTTTTAACTTTTTATATATAAAGAAATTGTCTATTTCGATATTGGTTGAGAAAGTTGGAGGCAACTATTCTTTGTATTTCACTCATGTTTTGGTATGGTGTGCATATGCTGGCCAGCAATCATATTATTAAAATGTCAAGTTACTTACGGCGAAATTATAATATTGAGGGGAATAAAAAGCTGTAAAAATTGTGTTCTGTATACAAGGAAACATGATTTTCAATGAGATTAAACCTGGGCATGAACTGTATGTAAATTTTAGATAAGATTGATTGACACAAATGATTAGTTTTAAATAATCTGTTAAAGAGATAAGAGGTTTGAATAGTACATAATTACACTTATAACTTGTAACTCCAATGAAAAGGAGAATTCTTGATCAGTTACATGATCATAGCAATGACGCAGGATGCAAATAATATTATTAGTAACCTTCTTGTCAGAGGGTTGGACGACATATGTATGGTTGCATGTTTTTAGTCTTGACGGGTTGCAACCGTTGCTCCATAAATTGTGTTATTTGATCATACGCTTTCGACTTCGGGTTTGCTCCCATTGCATGCTGATTTCTCATGGGCTTATTTTTGTCGTAATTGTATTTTCTGTTGATTAGTCTCAAACAAGAAGATGTCTCTAAATATAAAAAATTATAATATATAAATAAATTTTACATTTTAAATTTGAAAAGAAGAATATTATATTGATTAAGTTATTGATCAAGTTTTAAATGATAAATTTGATGTATCAATCACTCATATATTGATGTTTTATCACTCATTAAAATAATTTAATAAATCAACATCTAAATATTTGACATATCATTCGATCACTTAAGAGTTAATCAATAACTAATTTTCAGTTGAATTTTTTTTATTAAAACAAAGTTTTTATTAATAGAAAATGAGTACATCATCGTGGTTTAAAACCATCACTAGAAGAGAGTTCATCTCTATCAACTAAAAAAGAGATGTCAAGGGGTATTTGTAGGAGATTATCAATATTACAGCTCTGATCTATGCTAAACCTGACTAAAGCGTCAGTAACTGCATTGCAATCCCCACTAACCCATTTTCTATGACAAGATTGAAAAAAATCATAGGACTCCTTAGTGTGATTGATAAAATTGGAGAGCTCCCAAAGAGGGAGAGCTTTATCATTCAAGAAATCAACTGTTGGTCATTACGGCGTCGCACGGCGAAAGCTTGGAGACTCGTGGACTTTTTAAAAAATTAAACATCTAATAAGAATCGAATCTTTTAATAAAAAACTTGCGCAACGCCACGATAACTAAATAAAAACTTTTATTAAAAAAATTTTCAATCAGTTAGGATTCATTATATATTTATAAGTTAAATCTAATTATATATTTATAAGTTAAATCTATATCATACAATGTTAGAAGTCATATACCTCTTATAGCTATATCAAGTGTCCTTGCAAAAACTGTTCGATCTTCCGTTCTCATGAAATCCTTCTAACGATCAGTAAACTCTGAGATCTACACCAAGATTTTCAAGTCAATCATCAACGTACTAGGACGTGTGTGGGCACATAGAATATTACAAGCATTTTTTTGTCTCTAGAGATTTGATTAACGTTTATTCACAGAAGAAATCTCTCTAACATCAATCGTGTTCTCAATTCAACTCTTGATTGACGAACTGATGATCTGATCGACGGATTCTTTCCTCTTCTTTCAACAACTTAGGTCATTAGGATAATATCTGTATATATTTTAGATAATGGCGTATCATATTTTTAAGGACAAACTAAAATAATATTTAATTATAAAATTACCAATTGCAGTGGGACCCACTGTAATTGTGCACAACTACAGTGCCACATGACACTACAGTGTGCTGTGAGCTAGCATAGTGTTGCAGACTCGCTACTGTAGTGTCAGTGGCACCACTGTAGTCCATGTTAATTTCTGATATCCTATTAGTGATTGACACGAGGCAATTACTGTAAATTAAATATTTATTTTAATCAGATAATTATCTAGATATCAGTTAATTCAAAATTAACATATCTGATTATCTCTATCAACTAACTTATATCTTATTTCACAAATAACATTTTTAGTTGATTTAAATTATTATCTAATAATAATTTAATTATCTAATTTCACAAATTAGATATTCTATCTCACTTATCGATAAATAAAAAAATGATATATATATATATATATATATATTAAATTATATTTAAATATATAAAAAATCTAATTAATTAATTAATCACACATAATTATCTCATAATTATGTACCTCCCCCATAATAAAAATTTCTTTAATAGTTTTTTTCTCATATCCTGAAATATTCACACCCTAGACAGCGTAGTATAGAGGTGATTTGAAGACCATTGATCTATAATCTTAAGCTCCAATAAACCAGATTATTAATTAAACTCTTTAATCAAATAATTTTATTTATTAATTGCATTATTATTCCACTATAAATATAGAATTGCACTCTTAGAGATTATAGAATGTATTTACAGAGTATTCTCATATAGTCCACCAACACAACCATTTATGTAGTTCTTTCCAACAATTATTAGTTCATAAATTAGAGTAGGTCAAAATTATCATTTAACCCTTCTAATTACCTCTTGATCCTGGTACTATTAATCCACTAGTGAAATGATTAATTTATAATCTTGTTATAAATTTGAGCTCAATAACCATTCAGTTCCAGAATTAACACTAAAAAAATGAATATACGATCCGTTAGGAAAGCTTAGATTTCAAATCTTGTAAGATCATGTCTCTAGCCAGTCACATCACTAAATCTCCAAAATAACCCAAATTAGCATTTGCACCTCTTTTCTTTGTATATAGCCATTGGCTACTAACCATGCCTTGAAAGTATATACTTTCTCATCTGCACCTCTTTTCTTCTTGAAAATCCATTTACATCCAATGAGCCTCACATCTTCAGGTGAATGTACAAGTTCTCAGACGGAATTGGAATACATAGATTTCATTTCATGGTCATGACATCTTGCCATTCCTCCTTTTCAGGATCATCCATTACATCTTCATAAGATAATGGATTGTCCTTATTAGTGTCTGACACTAGGACATGTGCGTCTAGTTCGTAGTGAACTAGTTGTCTCACAACCTTCCCACTACGACGTTGCACCGAGGTTTCCTTTGTAGGAACTATGGTTTCTCTGATTTGTCGTTTATCAGTAGAAATTGAAGGTGGTATGATCTCATCGGTCTCTAATTCCTCGAGAATGACTTTTCTATGAGGTTTTTAGTTTTGCATATAGTCATGCTCAAGAAAAGTTGCATTTGTCAACATAAACATCTTGTGACTATAAAAGTATCCACCTCTAGTCTCAGAGAACAACCAACGAATATGCATACCTTAGACCTTGAGTCTAACTTTCCAGTTTTGGGTCTAAGAACGTGAGCTGGACACCCCCATATACAAAAATGACGCAAACTAGGTTTGGAGCCATTGCATAACTCTGAAGGCATCTTTCTTACAGACTTAGATGGCACTACATTCAAAATGTAAGTTGTCGTGTTTAGTGTATATCCCTAAAATGTAAGTGACAATGATGAGTTGCTTAACATCGACCTAACCATATCCAATAAGGTTCGATTTTTCCTCTCTGCAACATCATTTTGCTATGGTGTTTCAGGTGCTGTGAGTTGGGATAGGATTCCACACTCCAACAAATAATCATTGAATTCTAAATATAAGTATTCACCACCTCGATTGGATCGAAGGGTTTTCAATGATTTACCTAATTCCTTTTTAGTTTAAGCCTTGAAGTCTTTAAGCGTTCCAAAGGTTTCAGACTTTCGATGCATTAGGTAACTATAACCATATCTTGAGTAATCGTAAATGAAAGTGATAAAATACTTATACCCACATCTAGTTTGTACAGTGATCGGACCACATGCATCACTATGT
Source organism: Datisca glomerata (assembly GCA_003255025.1). Lineage (NCBI taxonomy): Eukaryota > Viridiplantae > Streptophyta > Magnoliopsida > Cucurbitales > Datiscaceae > Datisca > Datisca glomerata. The sequence continues at coordinate 152,212 of QANY01009254.1, read as the reverse complement.
ACTAACTCAAGTGATTCCTTGGCTTTTTGGCCCTTTCCTGTGAATGATCTCTTGGTCATTTCACCCTCTAGACAGGATTCACAAACATGAAGAGTTTTAACTTTTAGTCTCTCGAAGAACCGTGCTTTATTTACCTGTTTAACATATCTAGATTAATATGTCACAACCTAAGATGCCATAAATATGTGTTATGATCATGAGAAACTCTTTCTCATTTATTATTTTTAGGTTTTGCTACTTCAAATAATTCAAATTTATTTAACGCGCGTTCAGTCGGTTTAAGCATATACAGTCTGTTTATAAGTTTAGCATGACAAATATAGAATCTATTCTTAGAAATAATATACTCTTTATTAATAAAAGAAACTTCGAATAACTGTTCTTGCAAAAATGAAAGAGAAATCAAATTCCTCGAAAAACTAGGAATATAATAAACATCGTTCAAAACTAAGTAATTATATCAAAAAATAAACGGATTGCCCTTAATGTTTTAGCTGACATGAGCACACCACTGCCAACTCTCAAAACGACCTCACCATCGGCCCGCTCCATAAACGAATCAAGCATCTGCAAAGAAGAACATACATGGTTAGTGGCTCCTGAATCAAGTATCCAGGATGACAAATCATATTCCACTTAACAAGGTTCAAGTACAAGTAAATCATATTTACTTTTCTTTTTCAGCTCAGAGAGATACTTGTTACAGTTTCTTTTCCACTGACCTTCAACCCCATAATGGAAACACTTTCCTTTGGGCTTGATGTTTTTCTTGTTCTTCTTGGCTTTCGGCGATGTCTTGGCTTTCTTTACTCTTTTGTTCTTATTCTTGTCCTTACCATTGTTCTTCTTCCTTTTCTTGTTCTTAACAATATTGGAAGAAGGCTTTTGCTCGACAACATTTGCCTCACCTTCTTTGGTCATTCTAAGGTTGAGTGACTCAAAAGTTTACAGTTCATTCAATAATTGATTCAACACAATCATGTTGAATTGTAACTTGTTCATAACATAGTTGGTCATGAACGCAGAAAAAACTTGTGTGAGCATTCTAGTATGATGCTAACTTGAGTCTACTCATCAATGGTCGCCCCATGTACTTCTGCCTCGTGCATTATGTTGATCATGTTCAAAACATGTTCTCGAACAGAAGTACCCTTCCTCATCTTAGTTTTCATATAGTTTTTAGTGGCCTCATGACGACTTTGATCGGACTGCTACCCAAACATTGCCTGTAAAGATTCCATAATCTCATAGACAGTCTTCATGTTTTCATGCTTGGTTCTCATAACATCATTCATGCTCACAAGCATGCAGCACTTTGCCTTGTTGTTTGATATGATCCAAGCATCATATTTGTCCCTAACATTTTTAAGGGCGTTAGCAGCGGGCTCCTCAGGAAATTCCTTAGTAAGAACGAACTTATGGTTCTCACAAATCATCATTAAGTTCATATTTGATTTTTAAAGTATGAAATTATCACCATTCAATTTTTTAAGAGTGAGTAAAGCAGTAATAAAGTTGCCCATAATAGACATAAAATTAATAACTGAAATTTAAAACATACATGATTCAATATAATTGATAAATATCTAGAATTCAAAAAGTAAACGTGATACATGAATGCAATCATAATAAACACATAAATTTTTCATTTTGCTAATCACAATAAAACAATCCAATGATTAATGTGCCACCTTAGGGTCAATCAGATTAACCTCAGACTGTCTATGAGACATTCTCATCCTTATTAATTAAAACTTAAAATATCTCATATTTTCTCTTTTAACAATATAGTATCACTTGTTCAGTCAAGTCACAACTATCCACATGAAAGTTTAATTGTGACTTTGTGAGAATAACTCATCATTTCAGATTTCATGACTTCATTTAGAATATACCGCCTTATGGTCGACCAAAACTAAACTACATCACTTCCTCCTATCTTCTTAAGAAGTCCAACCTTATTATTGGTACAACTCGAAACCCTCCTTAGGTGGATGAAAACAAAGCCGTATTGAGGCTCTCACTGCACCTCATGGTGTTGTACTAATGATAGAGACCATAGGTTACATTGACATGTCAACATTCTCTCACTCACTCATCGGTCTAAGTTCATTTAGCTTTCTGAAGCACCTAAGTCATAATTAGGTGATCTTATATTAACTACTTAATTATACTCATCAAACTTTAAAAAAAAAAAACTCTTTTACTAAAGTCGGTTAACCTAAAGGTCACTATAGCCTTTAGTGTAGTGTGATTACCAAGTTTTAACTAGTTAAAATATAGCAGTTTACATGTAATTGATTTCATAAAACAGTAAAAATAAATATATTAGGACAATCCTAATAAACCATGTTTCTACATATGAGATGCCTGATTAAATAAAACTATGTGAGATTTTCATGTATGGCATGTGATCGACTAATGCATGGACATGCTATCAAATATAACAATTAAATAATTATTTAACAATTAAATAAAATAATAATGGACTGAGAGACTATTGAGTATTTCTAAAAAACAACCCTTGAAAAAAAGAAATAAAATTATAAAGAAGACTCCAAGAATACATATTTCTCAAATATTGCCTTCTATTCCTGATGTCCATCTTCATAATCTTTATACTCTGAACAAAATCCTTTTTAGTTAGAAAAACTATTTTTCTTAATTAAAACAATTTTTATAATTATCTCTTTTAATATAGTTGACTTTGACATAGTTAAATAAATACTTTATTTGATTTGATCAAACTTGGGTCAAACTCAATCAACCTATTAATTTTTAATTTTCATAAAATCAAAAATGAATAATTAATTTTAAAATTACATTATTTTCAAGATAATTAAAAGAGTTTGAGTTTTAATGAAACACTAAGGTGATAGAGTTGTTTGCATGGTTTGTTGGAAACTTTCCTAAAACTTGACAACAGTTGTCTCCGACGATAGGACTCTCCGATCGCCGCCCATCACAACCACTGCCCGTCTCACTGCCAGCAGTCACCTGCCATGCCGGACATCCACTGTTCCTTACCGGTATAGTACCACCGGCACTGTTCACCTTTGTCAAAACAGTAAGCTTCAGGTGTGAACAATGTTTTCACGGATGAACAGTGTTTTTGCGTGAACAATAAATTTTTGCCGTTCGTCTCGTGCGTTCTACGTCTTCTCGCGTTCGGTATAATTACAAAAATATTCAAAATAAAATTACAAAACTTCATACGCCTCAATTCGGCTTACACAAGATCTAGGAAAAAATAAAATAAAGCCTAACCCAATAATCACCGTACAATTAATGATCCATTATTTTTCCATACATTCAAACAACATAAGCATCCATCATCACACATATCTCATATAATATGAATAATGCAAGAAAACTCACACAGCATTTAACATATAAATATATAAAGATTACTCTGATACCACTTGCTGGTCGTCACGGCGTGTGCGCTGCGGAAGCGTGGAGGTGCGTGGCCTTTTAAAAAAAATTAAACATTCAATAAAAATTGAAACTTTATAATAAAATAAAACTTGCGCAACGCCACAATAATCAAATAAAATTTTTTATTGAAAACTCTTTTTCAATCAGTCAGGATCTATTATATATTTATAAGTTAAACCTAGAACATACAATGTTAGAAATCATATACCTCTTGTAGTCTATATCAAGTGTCTTTGCAAAAATCGATCGATCGTTTGTACTCACAAAATCGTTCTACTGATCAGTAGACTCTTATATCCATAGCAAGATCTTTCAAGTCAATCCTTAACGCACTAGGACATGTGTGGGCACATAGAATATTACAAGAGACCTTTTCTGTCTCTAGATGTTCTCAACATATGAGATCTAGAGATTTACTGAGAATGATTTTAGTGAGACGATTCTCTAAAAGAGCATGATGATTATTCTTGTAGAGATTTGATTAACGTTTAATCACAGAAGAAAATCTCTCTAACACCAATTGTGTTCTCAATTCAACTCTTGTTTGACGTACTGATGATCTGATCAACTGGTTCTCTCATCTTCGTTTAACAATCAAGACCGTTAGAATAATATCTGTATATATTCAAGATAATGACGTATCAGATTTTTAGGGATAAACTAAAATAATATTTAATTATAAATTACTAATTACAGTGGGACCCATTGAAATTGTGCACAACTGTAGTGCCATGTGGCACTCAGTGTTGCACACTCACTACTTTAGTGCCACGTGGCACCACAGTAGTCCGTGTCAATTTTTGATACCCTCTCAATGATTGACATGTAATAATTACTGTGAATTAAATATTTATTTTAATCAGATAATTATCTAAATATCAATTAATTCAAATTAACATATCCAATTATTTCTATCAACTAGCGTATCTATTATTTCACAAATAACAGATTTAATTGATTTCAATTATTATCAAATAATAATTTAATTATCTAATTTCACAAATTAGATGTTCTGTCTCATTTATCGATAAATAAATAAAAATCGTAATTATATATATATATAATTTTCAAAAATTATATTTAAATATATAAATAATTTAATTAATTAATCACACATATTATCTCATAATTATGAATTTACCCCAGAATAAAAATTCTTTTTGCAAGTCAGTCTTTTTCTCATGTTTTGAAATATTCACACCCTAGACAGTGTAGTATAGAGGTCACTTGGAGACCATGTACCTATGATCATAAACTCCAATAAATCAGATTATTAGTTAAACTTTTTAATTAAATAATTTTATTTATTAATTTTATTATTTCTCCACTATAAATATGAAATTACACTTAGAGATTATAGAATGTATTTACAGAGTATTCTCATGTAGTTCACTGACATAATCATTTCATATAGTTGCATCCTCCAATTATTAGTTGGTAAATTAGAGCTGACCAAAATTACTATTTTACCCTTACTAATTATATCTTGATCCTTAAGTACCATTAATCCACTAGTGAATGGCTAATTTATAATCTTATTATAAATTTGAGCTCAATAATTATTCAGTTCCAGAATTAACACTTAAGGGAACTAATATACAATCCGTTAGGAAAACTTAGATTCTAAATCTTGTAAGATCATGTCTCCAACCATCTACATCACTGAATCTCCAAAAAAGAGTCACTAGTTTGATTAACAAACAGCCTTAACGAGTCAAAAGATCCAGTAGACATGCATAAGAGTTCATACTACTTAGGATTCGATTGATTTACATATAATCATCGAATTGATGTGTATTAAATCTTTACAATAAACGACACGTTAATAAATATATTAATTCACATCAGTCTTGTCATATATAATTTTATTATACAAAGTACCTTCACTAAAATATCTATGTACATCAATGATTCGGATCTAGATCACACGCATTCATAATATTTAGTGAACCGTACTAGTAACCATTCATTTGTCATATATAATTTTATTATACAAAGTACCTTCACTAAAATATCTATGCATATCAATGATTCGGATCTAGATCACACGCATTCATAATGTTTAGTGAACCGTACTAGTAGCCATTCATTTGATTCCATACTTTAATATGTTACTGGTAATTTTATTCATTATCTATGATCTTAATCCTCTCGTACTAATATAAGATCATAGTCCCATTAATGTATATGAAATTCTCAAATATTTATATTAATTATTCAACATTAATTTAAAATAACAATTATAAGAAAAATGTAATCCTTTTTAAATCAACCACTTTGCTTGAATCACTTTCAATCACAATATCTTTCCATTCTTTGTTTGTTTTTGCCAATTTTATCCTTTCTTCTACAGCTTTTAATTCTGCTTGCTCAAGCTACTGTTGAAAATCCTTCCTCCCATTACACAGACAATGTCACCTGATGAATTTCTGGCTATAACACCCACAGATGTAGTAGGAGGGTAGGGGAAGTAAGAAGCATGTACATGTAGTATCATACAGACCAAAGGAGGAGGGGTCCAATGTTTCGGGGGGAAATTAAAACTGGCTAGAAGCAATATTAGGGAGAGACAAGCACCAACATTCTGTTTAAAAGCTAAACTAGGAAAATAAGAATTTCAGAAAAGAGAGTGAGAACTTGAATAGATTCTAGATATATGTGAACTAGATCTGGTAGCTTTAACATTCATGTTAAGCCTAGGTATGCCTGATTGAGAGATAACCATTTGTTCTACTATTAATAGAAAACATATTCCTAGAGTTTGAATGAGGAGCATTCTCACTGTTATCAGGACTGCTCGTAAAATCAAAATTGAAGTTACCATTTAAAAACATAGCAGAGTCACTAGCTAGGTCTATATTAGGATGATTTAGCCCATTAGCCTTGCAGTAATAAAAGAAATAGTTGCATGCCCTAAGAATCACAGAGTTATGACTGACCTCTTTTCCTTAAAAATAAAAGCGTTTCTATCCTTCCATATGAACCAACAGATGCAGCAAAATAAGGACAGCATTAGCAAACCTCCTTCTGGATGAACTTTTAATTATGAAAATCTCTCAAAAAGCTATTCATCGAGTCTTTTGCTAGGGAGAAAAAATGACCAACTGGAAAGGGGAGAGAAACCAGGCAGCTTTAACCCATTTACAACCAAATAACAAATGCTCAATAGTTTCCTAATCTTTCTCACAGATAGGGCAAGAATCATTTACAAAAAATTCTATATTTTTAGCTCCTAGTTGGCAGGTAGTTTAAAGAAGCTCTCCAGATAAAAAAAAATTAATTTTCAGTGGAATATTAACTTTCCATAGCATTTTTCAGAATTCAAGACTAATCTCATGTGAAGTTGAGTTATGATGACCTAATCTGGTAAGTCTTTCTTCAAAAATGACATGGTAACCAGTTTTAACAGTATATTTTCCATTCTTGTAGGTGGGCCAAACTAGACTGTCATCATTAAACGAGATAACTGCATAGACAAAATTTTGTGCGCAATCCAATGAGGAAAAAATTGAAGAACAATATCTCTATTATAATTAAAACCATTATCAGTAATAAGATCAGACACCTTATTAATGTTATGAATTTTGAAAGAGCTAATAGATTGACAGTTAGGGATCCATTTATCATCCCAAACATTAATATCTAAACCATTGACAACTCTCCATAAAGCATAATTTTGAAGAACCTCTTTACCATGACAAATACTCCTCCAAACCCAAGAACAGTTTCTTTGACATATTTAGCCTTTGAAAAACTTGAGTTTCGAAAGAATAAGCCTTTAAAAACTTTAGAGCATAACCTATTACTATTTTCATTAATCAAGCAGGCCTGTTTTGCTAAAAAGGTAGTGTAAAAAACTTCTATGTCTCTAAATTCTAGACCTTCCTTATTTTTACTTTTATTGAGCTTTAACTGAGAGCACCATCTAAGGCATTTACTATCACCATCTTTAGACCATCGACAGTCAAAGATGGTAGATTGAAGTTTAATGCAAATTGATTTGGACAATTTAACGATGTGCATAGCATAGGAAGGAAAGGCTTGAGCCACTGCTTTTAAAAGAACCTATTTACCCCACTACAACAAAGTTGGGCTTTTATTGGATATAACCATCGTGTTTTAATATAAAACGCTAAGAGGGGGTCAAATATTTTAGGGGCTGGGGCGCGTGGGAGACCAAAAACAACCCGCACCTAATTCAGCTCTCTCTCTCTCTCTTTTCTACTCTCTCTTTTCAACCTCTTGCAAATTCAGCTCCAACCCTAGACTTTGTGACAAATTAATCTCCAACCCTCAAACTCTGTGAAAGATTAAGCTCTCTCAGCTCCAACCCTTACTCTGCGACAAAGCTCTCTCAACTCCAACCGAGCTCTGCGACAAAACTCTCTCTCAGCTTCAACCCTCTTTCTCTCAAAAGATCAGTGATCTTAGGGCTCACGAATCTCACTTTTTCATCTTTATCTAGAAGGTCTATCTGGCGGAGCTTTCTCTCTGGTGTATCTTTCACGAAGCGCCTCTGTTGTTCAACCCTCATTTTGCTCTACAACGAAGCTCACAAATAGCTCTCTCTGTGACGAAGCTCAAAGAGATTTTCCTCACTAGGTGAAGCTCTCTCTCAGAACTTTCTTGCATGCGTCTCTTACAACTCTCTATTTCAAGTGTCTCACGGATTTCTCCACAGCTCTCTGTTTGAGCTCTCTCTCACAGCTTCCTCGCTCAGCTTTGTGAACTTGTCGATTCCTCAGGTAATTAGGAACGCTCTGTCTAAGCTCTTTGATTTTCATTTACCAACATCCTCCCTGTCCAAGCTTCTCTTCGTTTTGGGTAAATCATTTATTCTCTGTTATGCTTTAAATTTCCTATGATGGGCTTTTAATTTTAGTTTGTTTTGTTGAGATTTGTTATCAAATGAAAAGGAAATATAGAAAAGGAAATATAGGGTTCTCGGGTTCAGATTGATAGAGGGAGATTGAGAAATGAACAGAAGATTGATAGGTTTCTGTTTTTCGGTTAAGCTTGTGATTATGGTTTCCTTCATCTATTCCTTATGTTTTGTTGTTTTGGGGATATGAAAGTGGTACTGCATAGCGTATATAAATTCTGATTTAACGACTAGTTCAGCTCCATCCAAAATTTACCAGTTCTTGAGGCAGAGATAGTCGTAGTACCTGGAACTCTAATGGTTGATGAGGAGAGTCTTTTGATGTGCTGATTGGCATAGAACAAACGCATAGTTTGCATATCACTTTATTTTATTTAAAAGGTTGATTACGTTATTTATTATTCAATAGGTTTGTTATGGTGTATGTGTTTCTTCTTTCATGTTAAGATCCATAAATAAAGAGCATTCATGGACTCTGTGACAATAGCATTTCATTGCACCATTCTCATTTGTTTCTCACTTGGATCTATTTGGTTTTGTTGTGAATATGTCTAAACCTATTATCTACTTTCTTAACAGTGTCAATGACATGTTTGGTTATGGTTGTGTTTGGATCTTACAACTTAATAGGGAAATGAAAAGAAAATATGATAGTATTTTTGCATTTCCATTGTTCAGAGTTTTTGGTAAAATCATTGATCACGTAGAATAAACTAGTCTGGTGAAAGGGCAAAATGTTAAATGCTTTCAAAATGGACATTTGTTCTATACTGGTTCAGAATCTGTAGTATGATCTCATGATTTTTCTGTAGTTGCTGTTTGTAGTTTCTAATAACGAGAAGATGACAAGGTTTTCTTTCATTGCATTTTCTATGTAATGAGGAATTTTGTTGCTTTGTTAAGTATGTGATGTATAACATCTCATCTTCTATTGATATTCTGCTTGGCGTGTATTTGCTCAAATTTTAAGTACTTCAAATTTCCTTTGGTATTCTACCTCTCAATGTCTTTTCTCAATTGCTTATGTTATTAGTTTGATTGATTGGCAGATTTGTACGAGTGAATTTCTATATTACTTTACTCATAAAAAAGCTGGGCATGGAACTTTAATGCTCATTTAGCCAATAGTATAAAGAGTGAATTATCTCTACATTTCAGTAGTCAACTTCGAAACGGATAAAGATTGGGTGCGTTGCTGAAGGACGTTGGTCTTCAAGTGATCCAAATGACCTTGTTCATCATGCGCCTCTTGGACTTGATGCCACTAGGGGTGTAATCAGTTCGGTTCGGCTCAATTTAGGAGTATTTTTTAAACTAAACCACAAATATCATTTTTCAAATATTAGAACCGAACCGAACCACCAGTTCAATGCCTACCGAACCGCTAAAACCAGTTCGATTTTATGGTTTTTACCTGCTAGAAAAAAATATATAAAAAAGAGGAAAGATCAAACCATTTTCTACCCAGAAAAAATATATAAAAAATTACATGATTATACTGAAACTGAAGATAATAGGATCAGAAAAATACACCTAAAAAATACTATTTCTAAATTCAAGATCTCAAACTTATAAAATTATTACATAACTCAGACTTAGAAAAGTACACTTACAAATATTATTTCTAATACACTTAACCATTGCAGAAAAATACACAACTACCACTTAAAAATATGATAGAACAGAAGCAGTGGCATTTGCTTTCCTCAATCCTTCTTGAATTGCCCCATTTGCCTATATAAATATGTAAACCAACAAATAAGCCAAATAGAAGTATATTTAGTTGTGTAGTAGACTTTCTCAAATATAAATGACAAAATTACTTATCAGTATGATCATCACCTATGCAGCTTTTATTCTATCTTAATGAGTCTTAATAACTTCTAAAGAAATCCAATATTTCACTAATAAGAATGTGAATGCCATGAAAGAAATCCAACATTTGAGAATAAAATGAGATTCATTTATTGAAAAAGATAATATTCATGGACAAATTGAAGCTACTACTTCCAAACTAATCAACTGTACAATCAGAGCTCCTACCTTCACTCTCAAATCATCATTTCACAATTAATATCACATGTTCATAAATCATAGGCCATATTCAGGTTTAAATTAATCCATGGTAAACATAAAAATGATTAAGTGATATACTTATAGAAATAGAATTGCCACATTTCCATATATAAATATATAGCCAACAAATAAGCCAAATAAAAGTATACTTAGTTGTGCAGTAAACTTTCTCAAATATAAATGACAAAACTACTTATTAAAGCTACTACTTCCACAACTTGTGTGAACTCGAGCCTTTATACCTCAATAGCAATATAGAACATTCTCCCCATTTTGGAGGCCAATATTCATTGAAGATGAAGGCATTGAAGCTAAGAAAAAATAGACCCAGATCAAATTCAGACTAAAAATCAAACAAAATATTAGACTAGAAATCAACTAGACCTTATCAAGAAATCGGATAGCTATCAATAAATCAGAAAAAATCACAGACATAATAGCATAGAAAATATAAGCAGTTCATACGAAATAAATATTCACACATATGAAATCGCAGATCGCATGAACCTGCATATCACAAAAGAGGTATAAGCAGAAATCAAAATCTCGGAGAGCATGTCTTTAAAACCTCGCAGAGCAGTAGGGGAAAATAAGAAATGAAATAGGGGAAGGGGGAAGAATAAACGTAGGAGAAGTTACCTCAATCTCGAAATCAAAACCCTCATTTCTTCTTTATTTCTTTGAAATCCAAAAAATAATAGTGCAGATCAAATATGGAAGATACAGAGAGAGGGAGTAACCAGATCTCGCTTGAGTCATCGTCGAGCAACAGTAAATAGATCTTGCCTGATTCGAGCAACAACAAACAGATCTCGCCTGAGTCGTCGAGCGGTTGAGTAGTCGAGACCAAGATCTCCCATTCGTCATCGAGCAGTCGAGCAAACAGGGTCTCCCCTTTGTCGTCGAGTAGTCGAGCAAGTCGCCTCTCTCGTCTCTCAAATCAATTTGTCGAGTTGTGAGCTGAGGACTGAGGAGAATGGGAGAACAATGAGTTGTGAGCTGAGGACTGAGGAGAAGGAGAGAGAGTCGAGCGGGCGAGAGTGAGGGGAAGGGAAATTAGGTTAAATGTAGAGGTATATATATAGTGTGGATCGGTTCGGTGTGGTGTGATTTTTTCACAAAAACCGCACACCGAACCAAACCGAGCTTATTTTTAAGTTATTCAACCAAACCAAACTGCTAGAAGTGCAAAAATTGGCCAAACTGCATCGGTTCGGTTTGGTTTGGGCGGTCTGGTCAGTTTTCTTGATTTTACTTACACCCCTAGATGCCACGAGAGTTTGGATAGATGTTGCAACAAAACCAGAAGCTTACTTATGGAGGTCTACGTCTTCAATGAAATATATTGAAGATGCAGTAGGTAGAACAGTTGCATGACCCACTAATAGAATTGTCCCATTGTAAGTACTTCCTTTCCAACTACTGTTGGTTGATATTCTGCTGGACATGATTGAAATTTCTTGATTTGAGTTTGATTATTGGTTGTAGTAAAATGTTGGGGGGGCAGGGGGTGCTAGCCATGTGCATTGAAATGTTGGATTTGCATTTGTGTTCTTGCATTTTGAATATTATGTTAAATTTTTCTCATATGATGATTAGTATTTGTGTGCTTAGTGTGATATGGTTTATGATGATGTAGACTTGGTTTGTTCTGTTCTAGGCTTTGCTTTAATGCTCCCTTCTCTCTCTCTGTTTTTTTGTTCATAAACAAAATTTCCTTGGCCTTATGTTTATGATGATTCTTTATTAGGTTGTCTGAAGAAATTAAGTGGGGGATTCATTCCAGTGTAAGAGTCTGAACTAGTGTAAACATTATCAATTGACAAGTTTCATGCTTATATATCAAAGGATTGCTTTATGATTGTTTCTTTCTTTTTATGCATTGTTTGATTTCCCAGAAAATCTCCCTCTGTCTCTCTCACTCTCTCTTAATGGTTGAGTTCTTAAGAGTGTTATTGAGAAGAACACAACTAATGGTTTTTAGGCTTCTTCTTGTGCTTTTAGCAGTTTTTATTGTTTCAGCTGAAGGTTAGCTCTATTTTTCCCTTTTTTTCCTTTTCTAAGAATTGGATATGTATTTTAGTTTCCTCTGAAGTGTTTTTCTCTTACTCTTATGGTTTACTCACATTTTAATCCTTCATTCAGTTCACATTTCCATTTGGTACTTCAAAGTTTGATAGTGAGTTTCATGTTTTATGCTTACTTTTATTTTTCTCTGTTGGAGCCATACTTGGGCTTACTTCATTTCCTTTAGCCAAACCTGGTCTTTCTTTGGGAAAAAATACATTTTTAGTCTGTTTGGTTCCCAACCACTAACTTTATAGTATGCTTCAGCTGGATATTGTATTTGGTGGAATATTAAATAGGAGGACATGATTTAAAATGAGAAAAGAAAAAAAGGAAGTTCAAGGTAACTAGCCTTGGAACTCCGAAACATTGTTTCTCCCTATTTTTTCCCTTACTCTAGATGCTACCTCTATCATTTGTATGCTTTATATGATATTTTAGTTATAAAAAATGAAGTTCAAGGCAACTAGCCTTGGAAGTTCTTTGAGGCAAAAAGTGGACCTCAACAAGATAGCCATATGTAAGCATGTTGCTTACTGGAAATTAGGAATCCAATGTTTTTTATTTGGTTTTCTAAGTTTGGCATTTGGTGTATACTTAAAATGGGCAAGTGTGAACGTTAGAGCTTTTATATGCTTACAATGTTTCGAAGTTCTTGTGAGCGCTAGAAATGTGGGTTGACATAGTTTGTGACATGATTGAAATGTTGGGGGTGCTAGAAATGTGGATTGAAATGTTGGAGGTGCGCTAGAAATGTTGGATTTGTATTTTTATTCTTACATTTTGTGTTGGATTTGCTTATGTTGTTTTTCTAACTTGCTATTATGTATGCATTTTGAAGGATAGAACATAGATGCATGGAAATACGAATTTCAAGAAATAGGGTTTTGCAATCTAGATTAAATCTTATAGATCAACATGTCTGGATATTCGAAAGCCTTTTATAGAGATAATATATATATTTATAAGTGGATTTTGAATTATAACAAAAAAAAATTATATATAGTCCACCGAAAACACAACAAACACATAGAAATTCAGGTGGTGTGTGGTTCCACATGGTGATGGGGAATATGATTCCAACAAGAAGACATGAAAGTTCTTTGATGCAAACTTTGGCTTGCATTTGTGATATTTGGTACAACTCAAAATATTTGTAATATGTGATATAAACACCTTGGAATGCTTTTTTGTAGGATTTTTTTTGGACATTTGATATGGATCTTTATTAGTAAATATTTTAATTAAATATTTTAAATTAGTGATTTAATGGATGATTTTTATATCATTTATTTGATACATTAGTGTAAATTATTTACAACATTTAAAACCCTATAAGAGAATATAATAGCCTAAAGAAGCACAATAGGCAAATGTAGTTATGATATGATTAAACATACAATAGCGTTTCTTAAAAGCTATAGAAAGTGTCTCATTGCGCTTGGTAACCCTTTTATAGCGTTTAAAAACGCTATAGAAAAGTTACAATAGTGTTTTTGGAACGCTATAGAAAGTCTCACATTGTTGCTACGCTTATAATAGCGTTTATAAAATGTTATCATAAGGTTTTCATAGCGTTTTTCGTAACGCTATGGTTGCCAACGTTATTAAAATTTTGACCTACGATAGCGTTTTGAAAACGCTATCATAACTACTTTTAATAAATGGTAACCTTTGAATAGCATTTTATAAGCGCTATAGAAAGTCACCAAGCGCAATGGGACGTTTTCGATAGCGTTTAAAAAATGCTATTGAAAGGTTACAATAGCGTTTTTTAAACGCTATTAAAAGTTGTTATGATGGTGTTTTTTAAACGCTATTATAGGGTCGGAGTTTTAAAACGTTGGCAACCATAACGTTACAAAAAATACTATGAAAAATCTATGATAACGTTTTTTGGCCGTCATCATATGGTTTTTTTGTTGTAGTGCTCCCTAAGGATAAGATGCTTAATTTCCAAGTAAAAACCCCTTCTATCCATTCTCTCGAGAAGAATAGCATATAAGGCAGCCTTAGAGGAACTCCAATATGTAGGTAGTCGTAGATAATGTTCTTGATTAGAACTAATAGAAATACCTATAATACTAGCAAGAGAGTTTTGCTTAACTGAAGAGACATTTTTACTAAACCATAAGCAGTTTTTCGTAAGGTTAACTCATTGGCTAGTACTATTACAATATCTAGATATGCACAATTTAGATAATGATAAGATTTTTCATCAGCCTCATAGAAAAACAGGCCATCATCAGCAAATAGAAGGTGAAGAATAGGACGGATCATTTTCATTCTAGCAGGGTTAATCAAACCATCATTTATTTAATTATGAAAACACCTGGATAAACATTCAGCTATTATGATGAAAAGGTAAAGCCACAGTGGATCTCCTTGCCTAAGGTCTCTTTGAGGCTGAAAAGCTCCACAAGGGTTACCATTAATAATTATTCATTAGCTAATTGAAGAAACACATAGCATAATCCAGTGAACTACTATACTGTTGAAGCCAAGTTTAAGGAGCAGATTATTTAAGAAAGACCAATCTACTCTATCAAAAACCTTAGTCATATCAGTTTTTATAGCCATGACACGTTTTCTACTTTTCTTTTCTTTTTAATGTGATGAAAGGCTCATAAGCTACTATGATGTTTTCTTGAAGCCTTCCACTAACAAATGAAGTCTGATTTTCAGAAATAAAGGATGAGAGTAGCGGTTTAATTCTGTTGACAATAATTTTTAGAAGACTTTGTAGCTGAAATTACATAAAGCAATTGACCTGAAATCAGTAGGAAGTTCAGGCTGTTTAACTTTATGTTCATATCTAAACACCTTTTTCATATAGGTTTTGTCGTCATCAAGGTAGAGAATCATCATGTTATAATCAGATCCTACATCAGGAGAATAGTGATCTCGATATGGGGGAATTTATAAAGGACAGCTTCATTGATAAGGATCTTATCAAGCCTCTCCTGAATGAAGTCCTTTAACATTTAGGTCAATGGAATTACATCTATTAATGAATCCCTAAACCTAATAGCCTTGTTATAGTCAATATGCCTACCACCTGATTTTTCATCAGAGGAGGCAAGTATATTTAAGTCATTAACAATGATCCAAGAACAGTTAGATCCAATTTACAATGTATTCAAAGTCATTCAATCTATCAATATCATTTCTACTATCATATACAAAGGTAAGTCTACCTACATCATTAACCACAAGCTCAGCCATAATTCTAGAACCAGAAATGCAATTAACAGATATGGAGTCATTCCAAAAAACAAGTAATCCACCAGAAAGGCCTACAGAAACAACAATAAAGGAGAAATCAAAATTTAGTTTTTTACAGTACCTCAGCTCTCTTTCTCTTCATTTTAATCTCCATCAAGAAAATCATTTGGGGTTTGTAAAGATGCACATCATCTTTAAGTGCTTGGACTATCAAAGGGTTCCCCAGCCCTTGATAGTTCTATATCAAAATGCTCATGGTTCTACTGGTGGCCTGTCATGGTAAGCCACCATTGCATACACATTGTCATTGTAATAAAATTCCATTAATACCTCTTGAAGACTTTCTGAGCATCATTCCTGTTCTTCAGTTTTGGCTCTTTTAGACCCAAGGGGTTCATAGAATTAGTCATTCAAGAATAGTTGTTCAATCATTTAATTTAAAATACAGTATTTTTTTTTCAAATTTACTAACTAAACTAGCATATTTGTTTAAAGATCTAGATTGTTTAAGTATTTTTTACAATATTAACATCAACTAATAAGATAACGTAAGAGAATAAAGATAATTTTCGTTTCTTATTTATCTCATTTTGTTTTAATTTCAATTTTCATGGATAGTCAAGAGATAAATTTTTGGAAATTTTGAGATACAGGGGAAGATAATTTTTATTAAAATTTTAGGGGAGAGAATTTTTTTGAAAATATAAGATTTTTTTTCTTCTTGTGAAGATAGTATTTGTTACATATATATTTTTTTAATTTGACTTCTTTAAAGTTGACAGTTAATTGAATATTTGTGATATTTTTTAAACTTATAAAGCATTCTTGTATTAATATCTACGGAGAATTACAAATGATCGGTTTTAAAGGTGAAGTTAAATAAATGACCGAGCAATTAAAAATTGACAAAAATGGCGAAAAATGCTTGGTACAGTGAATAAATCAGTGACTTACATCGAATTACTAGTGGTTTTATGTGAGAGTTCTTAAATTCGGTCTTTTAAAAAAAAAAATCTAACGGCTACGTACTTAACTCTTAAAACATTTTTTTGTTGTTTTCTTTGATCTCTATTACATTAGTAGCCCTGATAAACCCTGTTAAATCGAGGACAAGAGAACTTTTGAAATGTAAATAACTACATGGCTGGATAATTTCTAATTACAAAAAGGGTTTTATACTGGATTAGCAAGGTTTTAGAAACTTAATATGAAATTAGACAGCTAGTTTCATAATCATAAAACATAGTCAATGTTTATGAGTCAACTATCAAAAATATGTATCTACCTATTATACCCATTTGCTAGCATTTATTAAATTTAACAAAAATATAAATCTCTCTCCCTCCCTCTCCCCCTCTTTCTAAATCCGAAGATTGTTATCTCTCTCCTTATCTCTCCCTTTCTCTCCTTCTCTACTCGTCTCTCTCACTTATATATATACATATATATATACACAAACATATATACATATACATATATATATACACACACATAAGTATTATATATACATATAGATGTAAATATATTATTATATATTGTAAAAANTATATATATATATATATTGTATATATATAATGAAAGAGAGATGGATAAAGAGAAAGAGATAGGGGAGGGAGATATTTTAGGAGAGAAAGAGAGAGTGTAATATATATAGAGAGAGGGGGGAGGGAGGGTAATTAATAGATATGAGATATATAAAAGGGATAATTAAATATTGAGAAAGGGGAAAAGATAATAAATGGGTATATTAATAACTACATTAATAGAAAACTATTAAATTTAAATCAATTTTTTAGATTTATTTTTATCTTACTCTATAATAAAAGAGAGAGTTCTGATGGGGTGTGTGATTTTTTTGACGGATTTGCTCTTCTAAATCTGTAGCTTCTTTTGTTTGCATTAAGGGCATAGGAGTCATTTCATTAGTTAAAAAGATTGACCGAATTCGGATGGTAGGATCTCTTTGATTTGGGTCGTATATTTAATTATGTTGATAGAGCTGAACCGGTTAAGCCTTGTAATCTTAGTCGTTGATTGAGTCATATATATACCTCTTTTTCTTTAGTTTTAGGGTTTTTTTTATCTCCTCTCCCTCTCCTCTCTTCGGCTAAGGTCTTTGGTCTAGGGTTTCTTAGTCTTCTATTGTGGTTGATTTTTCGTAGGTGTTGGATGTAGCTTTGGTCTTCTTCTCCTTGTCCTCTCTTCGGTAATGGTGACTATTTCGAAACATATGAGATTTTTTGCATCATTTTTTACTTTATTATGTCTTCTGAAATTGTGATTTTTGGTCTGTTTGAAAGTGATTATTTTGGATATTTTTATGTTCCTACTTCAATGATCGATGTATATTTCTTCTTCTGTTCAGCGGTGAGGTCAGACTAATGAATTTTTATTTTGTTTGTTTATTTGTTTGGTTGGTTACGGTTGTTTTTGTTTTCTTGGGTAATAGCAAAATTATTTTTGAGGTTTTGTATTACGGCTGTTATAGATTATAACAGAGGTACGTTTAGTTTGATTTGTCTTCTTCCTTATCGTGTCTTCTGTTTTTTCTCAGTAAAAATAAACGGTTGTGTGTTTGATCAGGTGGTGCTCCATATGCGTTCACGTTTGTGATTCTGTCGTGGAAGTGCATGGAGAGAGGATTGAATTGTTGAGTTTCTGAAGGAGTGGGCAATCACATGTATTCACATGTTGAGTTTTGTGTCTTCACGTTGGCTGTTGGATTTTCTTGTCAGAGGTAACGATGACTATCTTATCTGATGTCCTCTGAAATTGTCATTTTTTGCCTGTTTGACAGCGATTATTTTGGATTTTTTTATGATCCTACTTCAATGATCGATGTATATTTATTCTTTTGTTCAGCGGTGAGGTCAGACTAATGAATTTTTGTTTTATTTGTTTATTTGTTTGGTTGGTTGCGGTGGTTTTTGTTTTCTTGGGTAATAGCAAAATTATTTTTGAGGTTTTGTATTGCGGCTGTTATAGATTAGAACAGAGGTACGTTTAGTTTGATTTGTCTTCTTCCTTATCTTGTCTTCTATGTTTTCTCAGTCAAAATACATGGTTGTATGTTTGATCAGGTGGTGCTTCATTTGCCTTCACGTTTGCGATTCTATCATGGAAGTGCAAAAAGAGAGGATTTAATTGTTGAGTTTTTTAGGGAGTGGGCAATCGTGTGTATTCATATGTTGAGTTTTGTATCTTCACATTGGCTATTGGATTTGCTTGTCAGAGGTAACGATGACTATCTTATTCGATATTCTCAGTTCATCTATATATATGTGTTTACTGATGATGTAAATTGTGTGGATGTCAATAGATAATAGCGCAATTTGTGTGTCTCTTTTTCGGTCTACTTTACTCCATACCTTCATTCTGTAATTTGAACTTCCTGTTTTAGGTGGTAAAAGATATGCAAAAGATGGTAAATTAGTGATCTTAGCTGCTGGAGAAAAGGTAAAGTTTCAGTGTATAAAACTTTTGCTTGTTGGTTGTTGGATTTGGTTTTCAGATATGATGATGATTGTTTTATTTGATATTCTGAATTGATTTATATATTATGTCTCTTTCTATATTGTTTCTTTCAATCTGCATAATTAGCTTTTGCCACTCACTGTAATCTCTTGATGATCAAAGGATATATTTTTGTGCTACAAATTTGCTAAAGGTTAGATCAATCAGTGGAGTAGACATTGAGACGGCTTTAAGAATACACGGCCATCTGCTCATCTTCACGCTCATCGTTATGACAAATTCAACATCGATTATGGTAGTCATTTACTTATATGAATACACGTTTTAATTCTTTTTTACAGTATTTTTTATGGTTGTTTCCAGTTTTGAACATCTGCATTCCTTTTTTCAAGTACAGGGAATATTTTGGACAATGTTAGTCTTCTTGAAGTTGAATAACTTAAAGCTTTTTTTTGAGTTCTAGGAAATAACTTACATTCAGTCAACGGATGCATAGCAAGATGCGACTTACCATATACTCATGCATGGTTGAATTTTTTTGGTTATTTAAGGTTGTTGGCATCTTCACTTTCCCATCTTTTAGAGAGTATTTGAAACCTCCTAATTTTTGGGGTTTTAATTCTTAAATTTTTTGAAATCTTTAATTCTTAAAATATTCATTTCTCTTATATGAACCTATGCAATTGTAAACGTACATTTGGAAAGTTAAATGTTTAATACCTGAAAATTTAATCATTATGTATTTGTGTAGCAAAACACACATTAGATTTTTTTAAGATATTTTTCTTTCTCACAATCATACAATTTTATTCTAAAAGTAATTTGATGCAATCCCGTCTATGTAGAAAATTGTATAAAAGAAGGATATTATTGATTAATGGATTCGATGATCACATTATAAATTAACATTTAATTGACTATTGACTGAATAAATAGCTTGAAATAGTAGAAAAATGGTAACAAAATTAAGTGAATAGTAATTTTATTTGTACCCTTCCAAAAATAATGAAAAAACTAAACAAATTTTTCAGAGGCCTCGACTTCTATAAGTGCATGATTATTAACGTCAAAATTCAATATTACAGAAAAAAATGAAAAATCCAGGAATAGTAAGAAAATGTGTCTATAACATAATATTCTGTAAACATATATGACTAGATTAGCCATGTACGTATTAAAAAAATTATGAAACATTGGGTTTTTCTTACGTACGTGTATATATAATAACGTAATTATAGAAAAATATTTCTTTTTCAGCTAGTCAAATATAAGCACTTTCTTTTGTCTACTTTTTCTTGTTGCATCAACTCTCCTTAAGAGCTACTGATACGGTAAGATTATATATTTGAAGTATTAAGCTTTGTTGTGAATTATTTATTCTTAAGTTTTTATTAATATTCTCAATTTTACGATTGAGGTTTTATGAATAATATTTTTCTGTAACTGTATTTTTTCCATGTGATTGTTAGACATGAATCATGATGAAAGATGTGATTCATTATGAATTATTAGCGATAAAGGAACGCTAATATTTACCGATTATGTCAATATACTGACATACAGTATATAATGACTGATGAAAGCCTTTCTGTACGACGAATTGCTCATTCAATAGAGATTTTCATCATTTTAGCTCTGATTAAGATTCATCAACGTATGATGTTTTGTTTAGAGGCCCACTCAGTTTACAGGCATCAACTTTTAGATATCCACCTACAAATGGTTTTTCCTTCTACAAATTATTCATCTAAAAGCAAGAAAGCTTTTGTTCGATAAGATGAACCTAATGATTCAATTTGCCTATTGGATGTTCATATATTCAATCGAAGATATAAAATACAGAAGAAATAAAAATGAAGAAAACTTAAAAAGACTCACGATGAAAGATTTAATTTTTGTTACTTTTTTTAGTGATTGGTTCTATTCAAATGATGTAATAGATATATTTATTGATAAAATTGCATAGTGATAAAAAAATATTGTAATTATTTTGACATTATTATTTTCTAAATGTATTTTATGTGTCTTTTAATGATAAATGATATCAATATATTCGTATAAAAACTTTCTATGATACCTCTACTTATAATTAAAAAAAGAAATTTCTTCAAAATATAATCAGGTAATTTGCCCAGTAAAATTTGAAAAAAATAGGATATATCTTGTTTATACTGTTTATAGTTACATTTTTTATGATAATATAATTATACTTCTATATTTAATTTCTGTTACTTTTTTAGTGATTGGTTCTATCCAATTTTATTGATAAAATTGAGTAGCGATCAGAAAATACTATAACTATTTTGAAGTTATTATTTTATTAATGTATTTTTTGAGACAAATGATATCAATATATTGTGTAAAAAAATTCTACGATAGTTCTACTTATAATTAAAAAATAAATTTCTTCAAAATATAATCAAATAATTTGTTCAGTAAAATTCGAACAAAAATATGATATATTTTGCTTATAGTGTTTATAGTTATATTTTTATGGTAGTTTTGAATCTAACTAAATCATATTTTGTTTTAAGGTTAAATGTCTTTGCAACATAACTCTAAACATCTTCAAACTAAATATTCGCAGTTATCCGAAGAATAGAAGGAAAACAATTGTAGGCAATGTAGAGAGTATTGCACTAGAAAGAAGACATTATCATCTATAGGTGATGTTCATGACAATGGAAAAAGAGCTTCAAGTAAAGGCTGTTCAATGATTGAACAAATTCCTTGTGAGTTTTCATTACTCTCCGCACAGTTATCTGAAGAAAAGAGAGAGAGTAATCCTAAGTGAAATAGAGAGTATTACGCTAGCAAGAAGATATTATCATGTATGAGTGGTATAGATGACAATAGAATAAAAAGTTCAGGCGAACATTGTTTGATGGCTGAACATATTCCTTCTGAGCCTTTATTACTCTCCTCTGTTCTTGTTTGTGAATTTTGTTATACTACAAAATTTCCTCATGAGTCAAAAACTTTTTGTTGATCCAATGGTGAAGTCATTCTAGCTTCTAACTCAATGCCTGAAGAATTGGAGAGTTTATATTATTCAACAGATGATGAGGCTGTTGAATTCCAAAAATATATACGTACATATAACAATATGATGACTTTTACATCTTTTGGAGTTAAATGTGATAAGGACTTATCAAGGAGGAACAAGGGAATATATACATTACGCGTTCAAGGGCAAATTTATCACTATATAAATGATCTTATGCCGCTTGATGACCATGCTTCTTACCTACAACTTTATTTCTATGATATGGTTCATGAAATAGAAAATCGGATGTACAATTCAAGCAAATTAACTCGCATTGTTCTAGAGAAACTCCTACGTATCTTACATTTTAATCCTTACGTTCAATTTTTCCGATCATTAAAAGATGTCCCTGATTTAGCATCACATGATATTTGTATTCATAGTGATGTTGATTTTGATCAACGTGTATATAACGCTCCTTCTAGTTCTCAAGTTACTGCTATTTGGGTTGGAGATTCTACAACTTATAATCATTCAACTCGTGATATTATTATTCAAGGTAAATCTGGGCAAAAACACAAGACAATATTACTTTAGATGTTATGACCCTCTGCAGTATCCATTATTGTTTCCTTTTGGTTAAAACGGATGGCATCAAGGTATTAAAAGGATTAATAGGAGAGATGGAGAACTTTTATGTACGGAAAATTTGATGCTCTTGGAAAAAAATCATATCAGAAGAATAATTAATCCGGAATGAGGTTCAATTAAAGAGAAATATGGTTTCTTGTCATGAGTATTATTGATATAAACTTCAAATCCGTTCAGGTGACAAGTCTATGCTATTACATTCCGGTAGACTTTTCCAACAATATATAGTAGACATGTACGTAAAACTCGATAGTTCAAGGCTTGATTATCTTTGAAATCAACAGAATGAGATGAGAGCTTATTTGTATCAAGGAATACTTGATAGTGTTCATGTTGGTGAACGAGATGCTAATAGAATTGGACGAAGAATCATTCTTCCCGCATCTTTTACTGGTGGTCCTCGTGATATGAAAAAAAGATATATGGATGCTATAGCTTTAGTTCAACATTTTGGTAAGCCTGATATATTTTTTACCATGACCTGCAATCCAAATTGGTCTGAAATAAAAGAAAAATGACTTCAACTGAGGAGACTCAAAATAGACCTTATTTATTGAGCCGCATATTTCATCCAAAGCTGGAGGAATTAAAAATTGATTTGTTTAAGAAGCAAATCTTTGGTCCCGTGGTTGCATATGTGTATGTTGTGGAATTTCAAAAAAGAGGTCTCCCGCATGCTCACTTTCTCATTATCGTCTCTCAAACTTCTAAAATCATTGCACCAGAATCTTTCGATAATTTCATTTTCGCTGAAATTCCAAGTTCTCATAAAAATCCTCATTTATCAAGAATGATAATCAAACACATGCTGCATGGACCATGTGGTTTATTAAACCTCAAAATGTATGTATGCGAAGAGACGAAACATGTAAGAACAATTATCCTAAGGTATTTTACAATGAGACTACACAGAGAAAAGATGGATATCCGAGCTATAGATGACGTGATGATGGTACGACGGTCATTGTTAGAGGTATGAAGTTAGACAATCGGTGGGTTGTGCCACATAATCCTTATTTATTAGCTAAGTATGACTGTCATATAAACTTAGAAATTTATTCAACCATCAAAGCTGTAAAATATTTGTATAGATATATATACAAGGGGCATGATCAAAATGCTTTCCGTCTATCGACCGCAGATGAATCTTCTTATATTGATGAATTAATTCATTCCAAAATGCAAGATGGGTCTCCCCACCTGAAGGTATTTGGAGAATATATTCATTCATGTTGAATGAAGTTAATCCTGCATTTATAAATCTCCAACTACATTTGCCATTCAAACAACCTGTGTCATTTAGGAAAAATGATGACTTGATTAATGTGTTGAATTATGAATTTCACTCAACGACTACGTTAACTAATTTTTTTAACATGAATAATATTAATGAGCATGCTAGAAGGTTATTATATAAAGAGTTTGCAGAGCATTTTGCGTGGAATGAAAGAGATAAAATTTGGACTCTGAGAAAACAATGACATTCTATTGGTTGAATAGTTACGGTTAATCCAATGGAAGGTGACTGTTATTATTTATGTTTGTTATTAAATCACATAAAAGGTCATCTGTCATTTGACGATCTGCTTATAGTTGATGGTACTGTCGCTTCATCATTTAGTTACTCAAGGTCTGTTAAATTCAGAATTTTATATAGATCAATGTTTAGAATAGGCGTCGGAGTATCAAATGCCAAATACTCTTCGACAACTTTTCGCAACCATTTTAATATATTGTAATCCATCTGATCCTAAATAGTTATGACTGAGATTTGAACAACTACTTTTAGAAGATTATTCAAGAATGTTGTTTACTCCAAATATTGTGAGAATTAAAGCATTGCAACCGATAAATATGTTCCTCGAATATATGGGAAGATCAATCAAAATTTTGGATTATTTGATGAGAATCTAGATTCTGAAGTTAAAGAAAACACTTGAAAGAAATAGATGAATTGTTGATGAAAAATATATTAATGTAGCGGAACAACTGAATTCTGAACAAAAGTGTACGTATGATGTAATATTAGAGAAAGTGTTTCAGGGAACTTCAGGAGCATTTTTTATCGATGGACCAGTAGTGGGAAAATCTTTTTATATCATGTTATTCTTACAACAATAAGATCGAAGGGTTTTGTTGCGCTTGCAATAACATCTTCTAGAGTAGCGGCGTCTATTTTACCTGATGGTCATACTGCTCACTCAAGATTCAAGATACCTTTAAACGTTACAGAAAATGTCAATTGCTCTGTCACAAAACATTCTGGTCTAGCTCATTTACTACATATTGCTAAAAGTATTATTTGGGATGAGGCTCCGACGTAAAAAAAAAAACAATTGAAGCACTTGATCGATTACTTCAAGATTTAAATGATAATTGTGCAATATTTGGTGGAAAAGTTATCGTGTTAGGAGGTGATTTTCGTCAAGTACTTCCCGTGATTCCAAAAGACTCTAGATGTGAAATCAACTATACTTCTTATTTATGGACAAAATTTCAAAGGTTTCATTTGACTAAGAATATGAAATCGTTATTAGATCCTAGATTTGCTCAATATTTATTATCTATAGGTGATGGGAATGAGAAAATTATGATTGACGATTATATTGAATTGCCAAAATCGATGCTTCTTCCATATACAAACGATTCATAATCGATAAATTGTTTATTAGATGCAGTTTTTTTGTGATATACATGAATTTCTGAATAATTTAATATCAATGATGAATAGATGTATTCTTACTCCAAAGAAGGAAGATGTTAACGAGATAAATGATATTCCCATACAATGTTTTCCTGGTGAGATAGTTAGGTATTATAGTTTTGATGAAACTTTAGATAATGATAGAGATAAAATTCCCAATGATTTTATGAATATTTTGATACCTACTAGATTTGCTTCTCATGAATTATTATTAAAACCAGATTGTCCAGTGATATTACTTCGAAATATTAATCCATGCAAAGGTTTATGTAATGGAACTAGATTAACATGTCGACAATTTAAACGAAATATAATTGATGCTGAAATAGCTACTGGACAGTACAAAGAAAAAATAGTTTTTCTATCTAGAATTCCGTTTATACCTCTTAATGATGAGAAGTCTTCATTCCTGTTTAAACGAACACAATTCCCTATTCGTTTAAGTTTCACTATGACAATAAATAAAGCGCAAGGTCAAACGTTAGATTTTGTTGGTATATATTTACCTCGTTCTATTTTTTCTCATGGACAATTGTATGTTGTTTTATCTAGAGTGAGAAATTCATCATCTGTGAAGATATTAATTCGTCCAACCAATGAAAAAGATATTCGTACTTATTCATACACAAAGAATGTTGTATATAAAGAATTTTTATCTTTAGCTTTTCCTGCCGCTCAGAATGCTATTTTATCATAAGATAATATTCATATAAATAATATCTTTATTATATTTAATATAATTTCTCTTACATAAACAATATAAGTTCTAGGATTATGTTAATTTTAAAATGTGTTACAGGAAAGCTATGGATGCTGGAATGAGAATGATAAGAGAGATCACACCAAATGTGAGAAACTAGACTATAAAAGCCATTATTGTAGAGAAAAACTTATCTAAGAAATGTGCGGAACAGTACTATGACATTACAAAGATTTGTACTAACTGATGAAGAGGTAAGTCTATTTATAATGATATTAAATAAAATATTTATGAGATGCATATTTTAATTATGTCATTGTTTATTTTACTAGGGAACATAAATTTCGATCACGATATTTGATCGTGATATATGAATCTTCCGTTCTTCTCTGACTTTAGGAGATACATTTTATATATCAAATGCTATTGTCTAATTCTGTAGAGCAGATTATCGTATTACTGAGATTTCCTATCAATGGATTATAAACGCAAGAACTGTTATTAGAATGACAACATCAAATGAGAAAATACCACCGATTTATTATCAGTTTGTTTCACTTCGCAATATGTCGACGCATGTTGATTCCATCCATTCAGTTGGTAAGGGATAACATGTACTCATAGTTTATCATTTCTTACATATTTTGTTACATTTTTGTTACAGATTTTCAAAAAAAAAGTGTTTCACTATTATTATGTGAAGTATTATATGATTTTGCAGACGTACTTGTGGTTGTATTAAACGTCCTACCTGCAAAGATAGTCACTAACGTGAATGAAAATACTATAATTCATGAACTCATAGTTGTCGATGAAGGGTACGTCAATTAAATTTAGTAATTATAAATTATAATTATTTATATTATTTTCTAAATTTTTTTCTATTACCTTATGTTTCCTATAGACTAAAACCAATTATTTTAACATGTTGGGATCGATTTGTTGATGTTGAATGCGAAGCAATCGTACAAGAATAGAAAGGAGGCCGATAATCCTTGCAAGACGTCTGAGAGCATCATCATTTCATAGTATTTGTGTATATTTTTTTGCTATTTTAGAATAAATTGATGAAACATAAAATTCTTAATAAAATATATTTATTTGCAGATATTTCGTTATCAACAAGACCAACTTCCTCTCTGATAATAAATCCCACAGTAGAACAAGCAGTTGAACTTCAGAGATGGTTTGATTAATTTACTAAACTTAAGTTTAGTGAAATTCTGATATTCTAACTTTCATATCTTTTTAATATTAAAGGAGTCTTAGCCATAATAGACAACTTCAGCAAATAACTCGTGATCAATGTCCACAATTGTCAATGTATAATCTAGATTGATAGACACAAAACTGGATAATCAAGATCCAACAAGTCCCAGACATACTGGATACGGTATTATTTTTGACAATTTTTATTATATGTATTTTGATCAACAAAGAATTTATATTAATATTTATTTGCAGCAATATTTATTTGCAGCATACAAGCATCTGGACAGAGGCAACAATAACAGTTTCTAATGAAAATCAACGATGTTGGTATATGGCATGTGATAATTGTAATCGTGCTACTGAGGCCATGTATCAACAAAGTTTTCACCATAAATATTGCCAGAAGGATGGTGCTATAGCAACACCCAAGTAAGATATTAAATTAAATTCTCTTCTATAGTATTATTCATCTTACTACTAATATATTACAAATTTTTGTAATAGATGTCACGTGGAAGTGACACTATCAGATGATACCAGTTCACTCACAACGACTTTATTTACAAAATTTGCTGAATGTTTTTTAGGTTGCACTGCTAAACAACTAATAGATTTTGATACTGAGGTATATGAATTTTCTCTTGTAATTAACTTTATTTATATTTTACATAATTTTACATGTTTGATAATAACTTTTGAATTATTTATCAAGGCACACATGTTCGACTAATCACAGTTTCTCAGATAATGAGTAATGGGCCAAAACTCGTATTAATAAAATTTTGAAGATATGAAGAAGGAAGTGTTAGATATAATATCGTCAGAGTGTCTGAAAATTTGTACAGTTCGTCACCTACCAAGTCATCCACGTCAACAAGTTTGACATATACTTTTACTGTTAATATAGAGAGAGGGCATTTGTCATCCTCTACATGACTAGAATCACTATGTTTAAAATTTATTATAAATAAATATATGTAAATATTGTCTATTGTAGGATTAGATTTATTATATGCATGTTTTTGTAGTTTTTTCACGTATATATAAATAAATTATGTAGAGAAAGAACATTCGTCATCTTCTAGATGAGTAGAATAACTATGTCTAAAATTCGTTATAAATAAATCTATGTAAATATTTTATATTGTAGGATTATGTTTATTGCATGTATGTTTTTACTATTGGCGGCACATGTTTAAACTAAATGTTCGATAGGATGAGACTTTAGAGAAAGCTAGCAGAGGTTTCAGATGATGAGTATATATATTATATAAATAAAATAACTAATATATTATATAAATAAAATAGTAGCACATTTATTTTATTTATGTACTTCTTGTGATGTATATGTAAATAGTGCTCAAATATATATTAACTAATTTATTATAAATTATAATTATTATTTATCTCAACTTTCATTATATAAATGTATACTATAAATTATATCGAAACATACTATTATAACCGAGCACGTGCGAAGCACGTGCCGGCTACCTAGTTTTTAGAAAAGTGCATGCATGTTTGATGTTTTTCAAAATGTGTGAAAAAAATGTCAAAATGTCTCGCTTCATTATACTTTTCGATTATAATTATTATATATGGATAATTAACTATATATTATATAAAGTGTAAGGGTAACATTGTAATTAATTGTAAAAATATTGGACAATGAGGTTTGAAAAAACTTCTCCATTGATTATGCTTTTTTTTCAACTAGTAAAAGAGCTAAAGAAACTACAACAAATCCGACCAAACGACATCCAAAATATAAGGAGGGCAAGCAAACGCCAACAACGCGAACCCGAAACACCTAAGCTCCAACGAGAATGGTGGTGGGCAGCCACATTTGCTGAACGATGGTTATGAGCCAATTGCGGCTGGTTTAAATCTAAAAAGAGAATCTGACAGTCGTCCAGCATGCCACCCAGCTCAGAAACATCCTCGACCTTAGCATCAAGAACCTAAATCATCTTCAGACAGTCCGAAAAACCTCAACAACTTGTAAATTTTCAGAAATCGCATAAGACAGCCCCTCCTTTAAAGTCAAAGCTTCGATCAGAATACAAGAAAGATACCCTGGAAAATTAACTAGAAAAAGAAAACACCACCTCCCAATCAATGTGTCGAAACAAACCCCCTAGGCCACAAGAAACCGAGCCCACTGTTCCATCAAAATCCATCTGCAGTTCCTCTCTTCCCAGACGAGCCCAAGAGATAAGCGCCATACTGGGGGAAGAGGATTGGAGGGAATCGCACATGTTGGCAGCCTCAAAGTCAATCAAAAAAGTATCAACCCAAGAAGGGATATAAGAATAAGAGAAAAAATTAGTGTGGGTTGCCCTATTACGGAAGGACCAAATCCCCCAGCACACCATAGCAAACTTGCGCAGAGATAAAAGATCCACACAAAATATTAAGACAAGTTCCACCATGGGCCACCTCTTACTCGACTTCGGAGCCTTAAGAGAGATATCATCAAGATCCCAAACCTTAGCATAAGAAGGGCAAAAGAACAAGGCGTGAACGGCCGAATCCACTCTACCACAAACAGAGCACCTACTATCCACCTTGATTTTTGGACGAGCAAGGTGACCGAATATCCACTTCTAACTAAGTAAACTCCCTTCATGTCAAAGTGCCACATAATCGAGTCCTCCACTTATGTTTTGCGAAAAGGGATAGCTAAAATGGACCCCTGTCAATAGGGAGAAAAAATCGATCAATTTTCCCCAAATCCCACTTCCCATTTCTTATAAGATCAGCCACACGAAGATCCTGATCAGCTCCATTACGGGTAACCATAAGAAAAGAGGAAGGTTTAGGAGTCCACAGATCACTAAAGACCCTCACCGATTTCCCATTACCGATCCTCCACCTGGCGCCTTTTCTGATGATGTCTCTCCCTCACAACAAACCCCTCCAAATAAAAGAACACCCATGTTTAAGCTTACAGTCAAGAATCGAGTTGTTTGGAAAGTAATGACTTTTAAGAACCCGTGCGACCAAGGATTGTTGATTGTTCATGATGCGCCAGACTTGTTTAGCCAACATAGCTTGATTGAAAAACTCTAGAGATTTGAAATCCAAACCTCCTTCATATTTAGGTCTGCACATCTTCTCCCAGGCCAACCAGTGAATCTTCTTGTTATGGTCCGACAAGCCCCACCGGAAGCTAGCTACAGCAGCACTCAAGTCTTTACAGAGAGTCGAAGGGAGTTTGAAGATGTTCATAGCATAGGTGGGTAAAGACTGGATAACTGCCTTAATCAAAACCTCTTTTCCTCCAACCATTCATCATGTTTTTTTCTTTAGACACAACCGAATCAAAAAGTTATCTTTTCCCCGCTCCCACCACCGAAGGGAGGCCAAAATATTTACCATGACAAGGGGCATACTTAATTTCCATAACCTCAGTCAATTCTTATCTCAAGGCCTGAGAGGTTTTTGGGGAGAAAATCATGACAGATTTATCGAAATTGATCATCTGCCCCGAAGCCTCAGAGTAATCTATCAGTAAACTCTTCAGAAAAGTGTAATTGGCTATGTTGACTTTGCAAAAAAGCCTCTTACAGAGATTCGAAGGGAGTTTGAAGATGTTCATAGCATAGATGGGTAAAGACTTGATAGCTGCCTTAATCAAAACTTTTTTCCTCCAACCAAAAATTACTTTTCCCTCCACCCATTCATCATGTTTTTTGCCTTAGACACGACAAAATCAAAAATTTATCTCCCCCCCCCCCCCCACCACCAAAGGGAGGCCAAAATATTTACCATGACAAGGGGCATACTTAATTTCCATAACCTCAGTCGATTCTTATCTCAAGGCCTAAGATGTTTTTAGGGAGAAAATCATGACAGATTTATCAAAATTGATCATCTGACCTAAAGCCCTAGAGTAATCTATCAATAAACTCTTCAAAAAAGTGTAATTGGCTATGTTGACTTTGCAACAAAACCTCTTACAGAGAGTTGAAGGGAGTTTGAAGATGTTCATAGCATAGATGGGTAAAGACTGGATAACTGCCTTAATCAAAACCTCTTTTTCTCCAACCGAAAATTGCTTTTCCCTCTAACCATTCACCATGTTTTTTCCCTTAGACACAACCGAATCAAAAAGATATCTTTTCCCCGCTCCCACCACCGAAGGGAGGCCAAAATATTTACCATGACAAGGGGCATACTTAAGTTTCGTAACCTCAGTCGATTCTTATCTCAAGGCCTGAGAGGTTTTGGGGAGAAAATCATGACAGATTTATCAAAATTAATCATCTGACCCAAAGCCCGAGAGTAATCTATCAGTAAACTCTTCAGAAAAGTAAAAAAAATAAGTTATCATCTGCAAAGAATAAGTGGGAAATCTGGGGTCCCCCTCTGCAAATTCTAGGGCTCTCCAGGTTGCCATTCTGTTCACCACCCCGAATCAAAGAAGATAAGCCCTCTGCAACTATTACAAATAGATAAGGGGATAAGAGGGTCTCCTTATCTGAGCCCCCTCTGGGGAGAAATATGCCCTACGATTTCCCCATTTATGGAGAAAGAGTAAGACACTGAGGAGATACACCGAATAATCAAATAGATCCACTTCTGGCTGAAACCCAATTTCTCCATCATACCCCTAACAAAACTCCATTTGGCCCTATCGTAAGCTTTACTCATATCAAGCTTCATAGTCGAAAGCAACCATAATGTTATTAGAAATTTGACGACCTTTTAAAAAAGCACTTTGAGACTCCAAGATTATAAAAGGTAGAAAAGCTTTCAGGCGATTAGCTATATACTTTGAAATAAGCTTGTAAACAACGTTACACAAACTAATAAGCCTAAAGTCAGAAACAGAAGAAAGATCTTACACTTTCGGGATACGAGCAGTTATGGTTTTATTTATAGCTTCCATACTTGCCTTGTCGTTCAAGCACTAAAGATAAAGCTGACTAGTGTCATTCCCCATAATATGCCAATACTTCTAAAAGAAAAGAACGGGAAACCATATGAACCAGGGCTCTTCAGAGGTTGCATACTCATAAGGGCGTCAAAAATCTCCAAATCTGTGGAAGGTCTATCCAGAGATTTGTTCGTCTATCCAGAGATATGTTCATGTTTTCGGTAACCTCGACTCCACTGCATTTAAGACTCTTGCCAGATCTTCCTCTGACGGGTGTACTGAGGAGAAAAGATGATCAAAGTAACATGTTATAACTGAAATAACGTCCTCTTGATCCTCCTGCCAAAAACCGTCTTTATCAAAAAACCCTTAATGGTTTTCCTCCTTTTACGCTCGGCCGCCCTAGCATGGAAGAATTTTTTTTTTTTTGTCCTCTGCTTTCAACCAGTCCATACGTGTTCTTTGCTTCCAGAAGACTTCCTCCTAACTCTCCAAACTAACTATCTCGACTTGAACCAAATGGGATTCCTCCCGAGCTTCCATGGACTACTCTTGCTCTTTAAAAATATCCAATCTATTCCTCTTCTACTTCAGACGCTTGGAATGTCCCCAAACTTGTTCTGACCCCAACTTCGAAGAGCCCTCGTACAAAACATCAATATTAGTTCTGAAAGAGTTGAAAGGATTTGAACTGACAGTGCAATTCCATGTGCTAATTACCCCATTGCAATCATCCTCATGGGTCTAGTTTGCTTCAAGATGAAATCTGCCTCTTGATCTCCCCCTATCCTGGTCTAAATGGTTCACCACATGAGCTAATAAAACTCTATGATCCAACGTCAAGTACCCCAGAACTTCAACCCAAGCTCCTCCAAAGCAGTATTTCCAAGAATTAGTGACAAGAGCTCTATCTAATCTTTCTTTGATAAACTGATCATCTTGTCTATCGTTGACCCACGTAAACTTTGACCCATTGAACCCCATATCCGATAAACAACAGCTCTCCACCGCCCCATTAAACTCTATTGTCTGTTCAGACGGCTTTTAATATAGTATTGATATGAAACATTATATAAAATTAATACAAACAAGTCTCACTTCTTTAATGAACATAAAAAATAGCAGTTTTAAATGGCTTCACAAAAAATATCTAATTACGTAAACGATTACTGTTATACCCTGATACTATTATTTCTTTCTCCTCTCTTCTCTCTCCTAAAATTTAATTTCTCTCACCTCCAATTATTCTTTCTCTCTCATCTTCCAAAAATTTCTCTTCCCCATAATAGAATCTTCTCTCTCCTCTCTCATAAAGTATTTCAAAATATTTTATCTATATAGTCTTATGGCAATGTTTCTCATGGACTTTCTACATATATAGCAC
The DNA here is from genome assembly GCA_003255025.1 of Datisca glomerata. NCBI lineage: Eukaryota > Viridiplantae > Streptophyta > Magnoliopsida > Cucurbitales > Datiscaceae > Datisca > Datisca glomerata. The sequence goes on along the minus strand of QANY01009254.1, from coordinate 118,531 downwards.
ATTATATAAAAAATAGAAAAAAGTCTCAAATTTTTTACAAACATAAAAAATAGCACGTTTAATCCTTAGGGGTTGGCATAGTGGTTGGGCTGGCGTTGGGACCAATGCGGTAATGCATGAGGTCCTGAGTTCGAACTCATCCCTAGCGTCATATCCTTTAGGATCATTGGAGGTTATTGATCATTAACTTCAGGACTCATGAGAGCGTTTGATGCCTCACGCAATAGTCGGGGTGAAGCCCCAGACACCCACGTTACAAAAAAAATCTATCTATCTAGTCTCTCCTATAATTTCAAAATTCTCTCTCAACTATCCTAAAATTTTTAAAGAAATCTTCACCTCTCTGAAGTTTTTCACAAAAATTTCTAAAACATTTAAGAATCTTGTGTGTAGATATATACACTATTATATATAATATTTATAAGTATATGTAGATACCATATATATATATATATATACATATATATTTGCATATATGTTATATCTTATAATATATACATATACGTTGGTATATGTGTTCTAACCATATAAGATATACACAGATATGATATAACATATACAAGATATACGAAGATATGTTATGTGCGGGTGTATTTGTGATGAATTAGAATATAAATTATGTATTAAAGAATTTACACTAAATATATATAGAAAAGTGCTATTGTGAACTATATGAATATATATGTTACACATGTGGTGCGTATAACTTATGTATGTGTTTATATATAGCAATAATAAATAATATATACAAACGATATACTAAAGTATATGTCATATATAAGTAATATATAAATATATATGGCATATATAACATATATATTATTGTAGTGTGTTAAAAAATTTCTTGAAAAATTCCCTCTACATTCTCCAACTATTTTCAAAAATCCTCTCATCTCTCCTAAAATTTTAAAGTTTTGAAAGTCCCCTCTCTCTGATAAGTTGGGTTGTCGTAGTTCGTTAAGCCCCTACACACATACTCTAAAAGTCGTGAGTTCGAGTCATATTACTACATTCCCTTCAAAATTTGTAATATAACTTTGATAGAAAAATCTCCTCTCTGAATAATTCTCTCTCACTCTCTGAATATTTCTCTCTGACACACTCTCTCTCAATATTTCTCTCTCTCCAAAATTATATTTATCTCTCTCTAAAAATCTCTTTCTATCCATCTCTCTTTGTTCAAAAAATTGAAAGAAAAAATTAAATATCTACCATAAAAGTCTCTAACAGATTTATAGAGAGGGGTGTGATAATGAAACAGTAAAACAAACTGGTAGAATATTATATATAATAGTGAAAACTATTTAACTTGATTGAATTTGTTAAATTAATAAATATTTATGGAAATGTAGGCTATATATGATTTATATTGATAGTTAGAGACATATTTGTATTTAAAATGTAAAAAGTGTCTATATACCAAGATTTTTATTCTCAATTTTAGAAAAAAAAAAGGGAGAAACAAAATGAGAAATCAAAGCCAAATCTTCTATTCCATTTGGATTTAATGTGTGGGCTGCATGCAACTTAGTTATTCTTCTTTGAAGAACACATTCTTCTTGACCAATCAATGGAGAATCTCAAAATCGTGATTCATAAACTCAGTCTCGCAAGACTTCAAAACAGAGATGGAAGAAGACGATATTTTTTCTTGTTCTTTCTTTTTCTCCCCATGCAGCTTGCTGCCCATAACAAAGAAAGAATATATTTATGTTATAATATATATATATATATATGA
>QANY01009254.1:70282-116717 GCA_003255025.1 Datisca glomerata | reverse complement strand
ATATATATATATATATATTGATTGGGGTTTAAAAGGTAGAAATTTTTTATTTTTCATTTTATCCTTTACGCTTCCTTGAAATTTAGTACCAAATAGGGTTTTTCTCATCTTTTTCATTTAATTCATTTACATAATTAAATTTCATAAATAGTTCATAGAATTAATTCTTTTAAAAACAATATCTAATTAGGGAATTAATGTCTATAAGATAAAATTCAATATTTTTTATTTCAACAAATATTTAATTTTCAGTAAAAATAATTTGTAGAATCGATATTATATCATAATATTTATGTCATTAGCAACATGAAAATTGTATGAATTTAGATAAATATATCAATATATTTTTTACAAAAAAAATTATCTCCTGATGATATAATCATTTTTTTAAGAATGTGATGAATTAATTAAATAAAATAATTTTTAATATTATTCAAGAGAAATGCTATGTATAGTAACTTCAATTACCTAATTTTCAATTAAGCACATCTTACTTTATATGAAAAAATTTGAGCATTAAAATTTGTAATATATAAAATAGCTACAATTTATACTCTTAGATTCTTTTTTGTCATCAAATATTGGTTGCATATATAACATGCGTTTGAATCTAATAATGGCAAAAGAACAATCTAACTTAAAAGATTTGGTCCATTTGTGCAAATGAAAAAGGTTTCGGCCAACTCTCTAAAACAACACAGAAAAATGACTTATGCACTGCAATTTCTGGGGAAAAAAAGGAATTTGTTGTGCTGATATATATAGCTGAGAAATGTGATACTTTGACATACTTTCATGAGTCTGTAACAAGAATCCGAGATACTGTGATTTAACTTATGATTTTTTAGACGTAAGTTTAAAAACTTAACCATGTCTATATAAGCCAACTTATTTTGTCGATATGCATCATTAGTTTTTTTTGTCAAATAAACTGTATTGCAATAGAACTCAAGAACAGTCCACAATTTGAGCAATACAATGGGGAAGGGGAGAGCAAATACACAGTCATTATTCTCTGAAACAACTATCTTAGCCAACTTATGGGCTATACCATTACAAGACCTGGGCAAATAAACAAAATTCATTACATCATAGCTCTTCTTAACATACAGAATATCATGAATGGTAGAGTAAGGGGACTCCATATTTGCAAGATTCATTCAGCATATTAATCAAACATAAAGCATCAGAACAAACAGTAATAGAAAGAATTCTCCAGATTTTGCATTCCTCCATGGTCCATAAAATTGCCAAGGCTTCCTTAACCATAGAATTCATCACAAATTTTATCTTTTAAAACCAACTGGTACTACATAATTGTTTGGGTTAACCAAACACCAACTAAATCCTCCAATGTTAGTATTGGAATTCCAAGCAGCATCCGAAAATATTCTCCAATCCATGCTAGAGTCTCCACCCGTATTTGTGTTCATTGGAGCAGGGATAGAATTGCTTTCCGACTGGATGGGGATTATTTGATTTTACCTCAATGCTTTTTAGTCCATTTTCTACGGCATCATCATACATCTTCTTCAACACATCTTTAGGTGTAGCCTTTCTCTTATTAAAAATTATATCATTTCTAGTTTTCCAGATTCTTCATAACCCAATCATAATCCATTTTAAACAAAATTCCAAATTTGTATCAAGGAGATTAGAGATCATCCAGTGCCAAATATCAAGCATATTACTACATGGAATGTCCACGATCTTCAAATAGATGGAACTATTTTCTAACTCTTCGAGACAAAAGGGCATGTGGGAATCAATTGTAACCCCCTCGATAAAAGGTTTCCTTTGACAGCTCAATAGTTATTCAGCAATTTTCACATAAAAAATTTAAGCTTAGGACTGATTTGGAGCTTCCACAGACTTGTCCAAGCAGGTTTTGAGTTGCTGTCAATACTCGCTTTACCTTCTGAATCTTTTCCTAGAATGTCATTTCTCTTTTAAGTCACAGGCTAAGTAATAACCGGACTTAATAGAGTATTGTCCAGACCTAAAAAAGAACCACATAATATTATCTTCTCAATCATACTTGGTTAAAGGAATGTTTAAGATTAATTGTCGAGCAACGTCTTCAAAATTAACATGGATCTTATCAGTATCCCATCATTTCCAATTAGGAAGGAGAAAATCTCTAACAAGAAACAGATTAACTTTTTTAGGTCATAGAGTTTAGAATGAAAACGTACGGGTTAGCCAAGGATCCTTCAAAATCTGAACAGTTTTACCGTTGCCAATGCTCTAATAACTACCGTGAGCTAATATCATTCTGCTTTCCAACAAACTCCTCCAACCCCACAAGGGTTTATAACCCAATTTAGCTTCCATAAAACTATAATTTTTTAAGTATTTACTTTTTAAAAAACTGGTAAGAAGAGGAGCTTGCCCCGTTAATACACGCCACCCTTGCTAAGCAAGCGTAGCTAAATTAAAAAGAGAGTTGTCTAAACCCCAACCCTCCCACCCATTTTGGTTTAGCAAACTTATCCCATGTGCACCAATGAATGTCATCATTCTTAGTTGAGTTATTCCACCAATAGTTGGCTATATGTTTGCAAATATTCTGGCATTAAGTTAAAGGAAGCTTAAAACAAATCATGGCATAATTGGGAATAGCTAATGCATCATGAGTTGAGGTGGTCATTTATTTAGCTAAGAGTTGAGGTGGTCATTTATTTAGCTAAATAGAGTTTTTCTAAAGTGATGTCAAAGCTAAAGTTGTTGATAGAATCGGTAGTTGTAATCTCTTACGTTATTTAACGAGGGTCTTGAGATTCAATCGCTCTCTTAATGATTTTGAGCAATCTGAAGTTTTATTCTTGTATTAAAACGTAAGTGATAAATGAAATTAGTGGAACAAAATTCACCTACCCTCAGAATTGCATTCATCTTACAAGCTAAATGGCAGGCTATTTCATTTACCAAACTAGTTCGATCCCGATAGATACAATTTCAAGCAAATTCCTATAACTCACGCAATAAGAGCAGGTTCCCAATTTCAAGCAAATTCCTATAACTCACGCAATAAGAGCAGGTTCCCAATTTCAAATCAATGGCTTGCCGTAGCCATCATACTGACATATACACAAAATTCACCTACCCTCAGAATTGCATTCATCTTACAAGCTACATGGCAGGCTATTTCATTTACCAAACTAGTTCAATCCCCATAGATACAATTTCAACTACAATTTGACTCGGTACTTAGTACTAAGGTCCTCATGACCACAGGCATAAACTCAGCGTAGATAGTATGTCAAATCTCAAGCTACCTTTCGTGCACCATGTTAAACAATTCTGAACAAACGATATATTTCAATACAAAAGCTCCAATTAAATGAACCATTCGCATTAGCTCCCATAACATAAAAATAAGACTAAAATTGAAAAGATCTGAAATTATCAAAATATGAGCAAACACATCACTGATTCTCTATTCAAGTCCTTCAATTCCAGAACCATAAAGTTAATGTTCCAAAAATAAAGCGCAACAGGGGAACCTCTCCAACAGTATTTTCTATTGCTCCTCCATCAACGGTACGATTTCTGGAACCTAGCCCGAGCACCACGACCACCAAATTTCTTGGGCTCGCAGCGTCTGGGATCAGCAACAAGCAAAGTCCTATCATACCTGACAAGAATGTCTTTGATCTCCTTCTTGCTTTGCTCGTCCACATACTTCTGGTAGAAAGCTACAAGGGCCTTTGCGATGCTCTGACGGATGGCGTAGATCTGCGAGGTGTGACCACCACCCTTCACCCTGATGCGCATGTCGACCCCAGCGAAACGATGTCGGCCAAGAAGTAGAATGGGCTCATAGGCCTTGAAGCGAAGGATCTCAGGCTCAACGAGCTCGATCGGGCAGCCATTGATCTTGATCAACCCCCTACCTCGTTTGCAGTAGGTCACTGCTACCGCCGTCTTCTTCCGACCAAAGCATTGGACCGACTCGATAGGAGCCGCCATCGTGAGCGTTTAAGAGAAACCGCTGTGGTCTCAGGGTGATAGCCTCTTACACTAGAAAGGATGAGCGAGACAAGGAGTGATTAGCGAGGCGGGAAAGAAAATGTATTCCGAGCGGACCTATATATGAGAACGCGTTAGGGTTTTAAACTCTAGAAAAAAGGCCTTAATCCGCACACCAAATTACGAACTCAGCCAGAGGTGCCATTTGAGTGAAAACTGTAGAGTTGTTCAAAATTGTACGGATGAAAATTTTAGTATGAAACCGACTGAATCGAACCGAACGATAAGTTGGGTTGGTGCAGTTGATTAAACTCACACACTCATATTTAAAAGGTCGTGGGTTCAAGTCATATTCTCATATTTCCTTTAAAATTTGTAATGTAACTTTGACAAAAAAAAAAATTGATCGAACCGAACTGAAATGATCTGTTCAAGATTAGTTAAGTTTAAGGCTTGTGTTGAGGCAGCGAATATTTCCTCCAAAAGCTCTTTGTGCCTAGATTGTCCCACTAGATGGAACTCAACTTACATAATGTTGGAGGTTGCTGCAAAGTTTCAAAATGCTTTTGAAAGACTGGAGGAGCAAGATGCACAATACTCCATGGATTGTCTTAGAGATGGGGGAAAGAAGGGGGGGCTCCTAATTATGATGATTGGGATAATGCTCGTGTCTTTATTAAGTTTTTTAAAGTATTTTATTAAATGACTGTAAGACTTTCTAGTTCTTTGCATGTATGTTCGAATGGATTCTTTCAAGAGCTTTGTAAGATTGAAAGTCTGATTCGAAAGTATTCTAAAACTGATGATTTTCTTTTGAGTAAGATGACATCTAGCATGAAAATGAAGTTTGATAAGTATTGGGGAAGTTTTGAGAAAGGGAACTCTTTATTGTTTATAGCTGTTGTGCTTGACCCACGATTGAAAATGAAGTTCATTGATTATTGTTTTTCAATTTTAAATGACGTTGGTGTTGCTAAAAAGTCAACAAAGAAGATTGAGTTGATTTTTAGAAGATTGTTTGATACATATAAGGGTGATGTAACGATAGAAGTCAAAGATGCGTCATCTTCTCAACATGTGGTTCTGGATGATGAAGATGAGTTTGACATCACCTTTACATCTTCTAAGCATATGAATGAAGAAGAAAACATGGACAACTAGTCAGAATTAGATCAATATTTATTGGATGTTTGTGAAAAAAAAGTTGATGATTTTGATCTTCTTAATTGGTGGAAGGTGAACTCTTCTAGATATCCGGTACTTACGAGGATGGCTAGAGATGTATTGGAAATTTTGATTTCAACGGTTTCTTCAGAATCTACTTTTAGTACTGGTGGGCATATACTTGATTAGTATCATAGCTCACTGGCTCCTAAAACCATCCAAACCCTTGTTTGTTTACAAGATTGGTTTCGATCTTCGTAAAATGACATTGTTGAACCACACGAGGATAGTGAAAAATTGGATAAAGGTATCTCATTTTATATTTTAGTTTTTATTATGTTAAATTTTAATTGTGTTATTAATCTTGATGTATTTTTTTTGTTCTTTAGAGTTGGTGACTAAAGAAGAGTCTGTAACCGTAGTAATGGAGGATGATGTCGAGTAGTACGACATCATGTGATGGGTGAAACTGATTGTGATCGTAATATTTGGCCGTAAGTATCTCACTTAATCATTTTTATGTTTATCATGGATCAATCTAAACCTGAATGTGGCTTATGATTTATGAACATGTGATGTTAATTTGAAAGTGAAGGTAAGATAAGTGAAATGTCCATGAATATTATCTTTTTCAATAAATGAATCTCATTTTATTCTCAAATGTTGGATTTCTTTCATGGCATTCACTTTCTTATAAGTGAAATGTTGGATTTCTTTAGAAGTTATTAAGAATCATTAAGATAGAACATAAGCTGCATAGGTGATGATCATACTGATAAGTAGTTTTATCATTTACATTTGTGAAAGTCTGCTACACAACTAAGTATACTTATATTTGGCTTATTTGTTTGTTTACATATTTATATAGGCAAATGGGACAATTCAAGCAGGATTGAGGAAAGCAAATGCTACTGCTTCTATTCTATCATATTTTTAAGTCGTAGTTATGTATTTTTCTGCAATGGTTAAGTGTATTAGAAATAGTATTTGTAAGTATATTTTACTAAGTTTGAGTTATGTAATAATTTTATAAGTCAAAGATCTTGAATATAGAAATAGTATCTGTAAGTGTATTTTTCTGCTCTTATTATCTTCAGTTTCAGCATAATCATGTGTTTTTTATATATTTTTTCTGCGTAGAAAATGATTTGGTTTTTCTTTATTATATATTTTTTCTGGCAGGTCAACACCGTAAAATCGAACCAAACGAACAAGTTTGGATGGTTCGGTCCAGTTCAGTTTACGTTGAACCGACGGTTCAGCTCGGTTCTAATATTTGAAAAATGATACTTGCAGTTCGGTTCCAAAAATATCTCTAAATCGAGCTGAACCAAACCAATTACACCCCTAGAGGCAGAAGTACATGGGGCGACCATTGATGAGAGGACTCAAGTTAGCAATATACTAGAGTCACTCACATCACTTTTTCTGCTTTCACGACCAACTATGTTATGAACAAGTTGTAATTCAACATGACCCAATTACTGAATGAACTGCAGACTTTTGAGTCACTCAACCTTAGAATGAACAAAGGGAGCGAGGCAAATGTTGTCGAGTAAAAGCCTTCTTCCAATTTTGTTAAGAATAAGAAAAGGAAGAAGAACAATTGTAAGGACAAGAGTAAGAACAAAAGAGTAAAGAAAGCCAAGATATCACCGAAAGTCAAGAATAACAAAAAAAATAGCAAGCCCAAAAATAAGTGTTTCCACTATGGGGTTGAAGGTTATTGGAAGAGAAATTGTAACAAGTATCTCTTTGAGCTGAAAAATAAAAGTAAATATGATTTACTTGTACTTGAATCTTGTTTAGTAGAATATGATTTGTCATCTTGGATACTCGATTTACAAGCCATAAAACATGTATGTTCTTCTTTGCAGATGCTTGATTCGTCAAGGGAGCTGGCTAATGGCAAGGTCATTTTGAGAGTTGGCAGTCGTACGCTTGTGTCAGCTAAAGTATTATGGATAGTACGTTTACTTTTTTAGATATAATTACTTAGTTTTGAACGATATTTATTATATTCCTGGTTTTTCAAGGAATTTGATTTCTTTTTCATTTTTGTAAGAACAATTATTCGAAGTTTCTTTCATTAATAAAGAGTTTATTATTCTAAGAATGGATTTGATATATGCCATGCTAAAATTATAAAGGAATTGTAAATGCTTAAACCAATTGAACGCGCGTTATATAATTCTGAATTATTTAAAGTAGCAAAACCTAAAAATAACAAACGACAAAGAGTTCATCATGATGATAACACATATTTATGGAATCTTAGGTTGGGACATATTAATCTAGATAGATTAAACAGATTAACAAAGCATGGTTCTTTGAGAGTGCTAATAGTTGGAACTCTTCATGTTTGTGAATCTTGTCTATAAGGTAAAATGACCAAGAGACCTTTCACAGAAAAAGGCCAAAGAGCCAAGGAACCACTTGAGTTAGTATATAGTGATAACTATGGACCGATCAAAGTACAATCTAGAGGTGGGTATGAGTATTTTGTCACTTTCATTGACGAATACTCAAGATATGGTTATAATTACCTAATGCATCGAAAGTCTGAAATTTTTAGAAAGTTCAAAGACCTCAAGGCTGAAGCTGAAAATCAATTAGGTAAATCATTGAAACCCTTCGATTTGATCGAGGTGGTGAATACTTGGATTTAGAATTCAAGGATTGTTTACTGGAGTGTGGAATCCTATCCCAACTCACAGCACCTGGAACACCACAGCAAAATGGTGTTGTAGAGAGGAGAAATCGAACCTTATTGGATATGGTTGGGTCGATGTTAAGCTACTCACCATTGTCACTTACATTTTGGGGATATGCACTACACACGAAAACTTACAATTTTAATGTAATGCCTTCTAAGTCAGTAACTAAGACGCCTTTAGAGTTATGAAATGGCTCCAAACTTAGTTTACGTCATTTTCGTATATGGGGGTGTCCAGCTCACGTTCTTAGACCGAAGAACGGAAAGTTAGACTCAATGTCTGAGGTATACATTTTCGTTGGTTATTCTTTTGAGACTATAAGTGAGTACTTTTATGGTCACAATAATCAAAAAATGTTTATGACAAATGCAACCTTTCTTGAGCATGACTATATGCAAAACTACAAACCTCATAACAAAGTAGTTCTCGAGGACTTAGCGACTAATGAAATCATACAACCTTCAATTTCTCTGATAAATGACAAACCAGATAAACCACAGTTCCTGCAAAGGAAACCCCGATGCAACATTGTAGTGGAAGGGTTGTGAGACAACCAGTTCGTTATGAACTAGAGGCACATGTCCTAATGTCAGACACTAATGAGGACGATCCTGAAAAGGAGAAATGGCAAGATGCCGTGAACCAGGAAATTGAATCTATGTATTCTAATTCCGTCTGGGAACTTGTAGATACACCTGAAGATGTCAGGCTCATTGGATGTAAATGGATCTTCAAGAAGAAAAGATGTACATATGAGAAAGTAGAGACTTTCAAGGCACGGTTAGTAACCAGGGGCTATACACCAAGAGAGGGAGTCGATTATGAATAGACATTCTCCCCTCTGACCATGCTAAAATCCATTCGTATCTTTTTGTCCATAGCTGCTAGTTTTGACTATGATATATGGCAAATGGACGTCAAGACAGCTTTTCTGAATAGCTCTCTTAAAGAAAGCATGTATATGATGCAACTAGAAGGGGTTCATACAAAAGGGGCAAGATCAAAAAGTATGCAAGTTACTTAATTTCATTTATGGATTAAAGCAAGCGTCTAGATCTTGGAACTTTACCTTTGATGAGATTATAAAGTCTTATGACTTCGAGAAAAATGTTGATGAAGCATGTGTTTATAAATACACCAAAGATAAGATAATGATTTTCTTAGTTCTTTATGTTGATGATATTCTACTAATTAGGAATGATGTAGAAATTTTGTCAAAGGTAAAGAAGTGGTTAGCTGAGAAATTTTATATGAAAGATTTGGGAGAAACGAGTTATGTTCTAGACATCCAAATCCTAAGGGATAGAACGAACAAGTTCTTGACACTTTCTCATGCATCTTATCTTGATAAGTGTCTTTGTAAAGCACATTCTCAAGTATCTTAAGAGAACGAGAAACTATAAACTTGTTTATTCAGGTGGAGACCTGAACCCCAATGGATATACTCATTTTGATTTTCAATCAGACATAGACATTTGAAAGTCGACATCTGGATTAGTATTCACCATAGGTGGAGGAGCTGTAGTCTGGAGAAGTATTAAACAATTCAGCATTGCAGATTCTACTATGTAAGCTGAATATATAGCGGCTTGTGAAGCTGCGAAAGAGACTGTATGACTTAAAAAGTTCTATTCTGATCTGGAAGTAGTTCCAGATATGGACAAGTCATTGATCCTGTATTGTGATAACAGTGGGGCGGTAGCAAATTTCAAGGAACCGAGAAGTTCTAAGAGGGGCAAGCACATAGAGAGGAAATATCATATTGTAAGAAAGAGATCGTGCATAGAGGGGATGTGACTGTTATAAAGATAGAATCGAAACAGAACTTGGTTGATCCGTTTACAAAGACAATTCCCGCGAAGTCATTTGAGGGTCACATGCGTAGTATCAGATTAAGAGAGATGCGACATTTACTTTAGGGCAAGTGGGAGATTGTTGGGGGTTATGCCCTCAAAGCATGTGTATTGACATTTTGATATGAAATTCAAAAAAAATATTATATTTTTCTTATAATTGTTCTTTTAAATTATTATTGAATAAGTTATATAAATATCTGAAAATTTCATATATATTAATGACACTATGATCTTGTATTAGTACGAGAGGATTAAAATCATAGATAATGAATAAAATGGTAAACAATATATTAAAGTATGGAATCTGTAATGAATGGTTGCTAGTACGGTTCACCAAGCATTACGAATGCGTGTGATCTAGATCCATATCATTGATGTGGATAAACATCTGAGTGAAGGTAATTTATATAATAAAATTATATATGACAGGATCAATGTGAATTGATGTATTTATTAACGTGCCATTTATCATAAAGATTTAATACACATCAATTCGATGATCATATGTACATCAGCCTGAATCTTGAGTAGTCATGAACTCATATACATGTCTACTGAATCTTTTAATTCACTCGTTAAAGTCTGTTTATTAATCAGGCTAGTGACTTTTATTTTGAAGATTCAGTGATGTGGATGGCTAGAGATATGATCTTACAAGATTTGGAATCTAAACTTTTCTAACGGATCGTATATTGATTCCCTTAAATGTTAATTCAGGAACTGAATAGTTATTGAGCTGAAATTTATAATAAGATATAAATTAGCCATTCACTAATAGGTTAATGGTACATGATGATTAAGAGGTAATTAGAAGGATAAAATGATAATTTTGATCAGTTCTAATTTACGAACCAATAATTGGAGGACATAACTATATAAAATGATTATGTCAGTGGATTATATGAGAATAATCTGTAAATATATTCTATAATCTCTAAGAGTGTAATTTCATATTTATGGTGGAGAAATAATGGAATTAATAAAGAACATTATTTTATCAAAGAATTTAATTAATAATTTAGTTTATTAAAATTTAGGATTATAGGTCCATGGTCTCCAAGTCACATCTATACTACATTGGCTAGAGTGTGAATATTTTAGTAATGAGAAAAGGCCTGACTTGCAAAGAGAATTCTGGGGCAAGTACATAATTATTAGATACTTATGTGAGATTAATTAATTAAAAATTAATTGGTTCAATTATTTATATATATAAAAATATAATGTTCAGAAATATTATATATATATATATATCATTTTTTTAATGATCAATAAATGAAATAGAATATCTAATTTATGAAATTAGATAATAATTTAAATAAACTAAATCCTGTTTTTTGTGAAATAACAAATAAGTTAGTTGATAGGAATAATCAGATATGTTAATTTTGAATTAACTGATATCTAGATAATTATTTGATTAAAATAAATATTTAATTTGTAGTAATTGTCACGTGTCAATCACTGATAGGGTATCAAAAATTGACGTGGCGCTACAGTAGTGCCGTGAGTCACTGTGCTGGCTCACGGCACACTACAGTGCCCTGCTGCACTGCAGTTGTGCACAATTGTAGTGGGTCTCACTGCAATTGGTAATTTTACAATTAAATATTATTTCAGTTTATCCCTAAAAATATGATATGTCATTATCTAGAATATATACAGATATTACTCTATCGACCTTGGTTGTTGAAAGAAGAGGGAGAATCAGTTGATCAAATCATCAGTTCGTCTATCAAGAGTTGAGTTGAGAACATGATTGGTGTCAGAGAAAAAAAAATTATGTGATTAAATGTTAATCAAATCTCTAAAATAATAATCATCACGTTCTTTTAGAGAATCGTCTCACTAAATTCATTCTCAGTAAATCTCTAGATCTCATGTGTTGAGAACATCTAGAGACAGAAAAACTGTATTGCAATGTTCTACGTGCCCACACACGTCTGACTACATTGAAGATTGACTTGGAAGGTCTTGGTGTGGATCTCGGAGTCTACTGATCATTGGAACGATTTCATGGGAACGGATGATCGATCAGCTTTTACAAGGACACTTGATATAGACTACAAGTGGCATATGATTCCGAATCTGATATGTTGTAGATTTAACTTATAAATATATAATGAATCCTGACTGATTGAAAAAGAGTTTTCAATAAAAGTTTTTATTTAGTTATCGTAGCGCTGCGCAAGTTTTGTTTTATTAAAATATTAAATTTTTATTCAAAGCTTAATTTTTTAAAAGGCCACACGCCTTCCCGCTTCTGTCACGCACGCGCCGCGATGACCAGCATTTCATCCTATGGGTTTTATCCCTTCAGAAGGATCTAAAAGTTTCCATACTCGGTTCGCGTACATCAAATGTATCTCAACGTTCATGGCTTCCAGCCATAAGTTTGCTTCAAGACCAACCACGGCCTCCGAGTAAGAGATTGGTTCATCTAAGTCCTTGTCTGAGACAATTGTCAAAGCTTCTCCATATGACATGTACCTTTTAGGTTATCTCACAACTCTCCCACTATGTCGAGGCTCCATAGTCTCTGGCTCCTATCATGGTCCTTCCATTATTGAATCAGAAATAATTTCTGATTGGGGAGTCGGTGTTCTCCCACTCAATAATTCCTCTAGCACAATTGTGATTCTTGGTTGTACACTTTTAATATAATCTTCTTCAAGAAAATGAGCATTTGTGCTAACGAATGTTTTCCTGTTAGTCATACTATAGAAGATATACCCATTTGTTCCCATAGGATATCCTACAAGCGTGCACAATTCTGAACGACAGGCCAACTTGCATGTCTTCGGTCTTAGAACATGTCTGGGAAATCCCATATTCTAAAATTGTGAATGGACGACTTTTGCCCATACCATCTTTCACATGGTGTACCAGGCACCGTTTTTTATGGAACTTGGTTCAGAATATATGTCATTGTTAGTAAGGCATATCCCTAAAATGAATTTGGAGGGATAAGTAACTCATCATAGATCTAACCATATCGATCATAGTTCGATTCCTTCTATCTGACACACCATTTTATTGTGGCGTACCAAGTGCTGCAAGCTAAGAAATAATACCTTCTTCCTTAAGAAAGTCATTTTACTCTCCTAGCAAGTACTCTCCACCATGATCAGATCGTAGTGTTTTGATTTGTTTTTCTAATTGCTTTTCAACCAAGGCCTTATATTCTTTAAACTTTTCAAAGGTTTCAGACTTTTGATGCATTACATAAACATGAACAAAATGTGAGTAGTCATCGGTGAAGGTTACAAAGTATTCATAACCTCATCTTGCTTGGATATTCAATGGCCCACATATATCACTATGTATGAGTTCAAGGCATTAAGTGGCCATTTCACCTTTCGATGAAAAAGGTCTCTTGGTTATTTTTCCTTCTATACAAGATTCACATGTGGGTAGTGAATCCACACTTAAAGATTGTAAAGGACCATCATTGACAAATATTTTAATCTTGTCTAGGCTAATATGTCCAAGACGTAAGTGCTATATATAGGTTAGATCGGTTGAGTCATACTTTAGCCTTTTACTATCCCTATGTGAATTAATATTCACTTTAGTGTCACAAATCATGGGTACTAAAAGTTTTATGTGATACAATTTATTAACCATTCGTGCGATAGTAATTAAACAATCATTTCTCAAAATACCAATATATATATCAATGAATTTTAGATCAAATTCTTCTCAATTAATACACCAATAGAAATCAAATTCTTCCCAAAATTCAGGACACAATAAACATCACGCAAAATAATAATAAAAATTCTCAAAACATAATTTAAAAGTTCCCTTTGATTCGGCTTATACTAGTGCTTCATTCTCCCAGCGGAAGCTGGACTCGCCCTCGTCAACTACATAACAGCCATCAGTAACCATTACTATAACTTTATATCTCAACCCTTTGAGATACTCTGGGCAGTTGCATTTCTAATGACCAGCAGCTCCTTAGTGATGCCACTTGTCTTTCAACTTGTCTACTTTCGCGGTGCTCGTGCCTTTGGCAGCTCTCGACTTCTACTTCTTCGCTTTTCTTAGACCCCTTCTCTGTTTCTTCTTAGAGCTAGAGGTGGAAGGCCTAGTTTCAGTAAAGTTAGCCTCTACAGATTTACTCTTACCCTTTAGAAAGAGGGTGTCAGCAGCTTGGAGCTCCTTCATGAGCTTAAGAAGTGAGTAGTTTAGTTTATTCATCGAATAATTAAGCTTGAAGTTTTCAACGGTACTAGGCAAAGTCTCTAAGATCATATCCACTTAAGTCTCACCATCGACCTGAGCACCCATGATTTCCATCTCGTTCAAATAAATTATGATCAACATCATATGTTCTCTAACATGAGTTTCAGGTTCCATCATGCAGTTCATGAAGTTACGCACAGCTGTTTGTCTGGCTTGACGACATGATCCCTGAACATTTTGATGATGTTTAATATCATATGAGTGGAGGTCTCAAAGTTTTGATGTTGTTGTTTCAACACATTGCTCTGAGATGCAAAGATGTAACATCTAGCGATCTCATCAGAACGCAGCCAAGAAGCATAAGCATCATTTTTCTCTTGAGTCGATTCAGCAATAGGCTTAAGAGGACAAGAGGTAATGAGCACGAACTTGTGCTTTTCTACCGTCAGCACGATATCATGATTTCATTTCCAATCCACATAATTTTCACCGTTGAATTTGTTCGCGTTAAGAATAGTTTAAAGAGGGGATAACGACATGATTACTAAAAAGAATAAATAAAATGGTATAAATAAATTTTCAATTGTTTAGGAAAGTATGATGCATGTGCAACTACTAAATATTTTAAAATCCATTAAAAAAATTTCCTCCATGATGTTACGATAAAAAATAATAGCTTGTCTCATCGAGGGATAAAGTCCAAACTATCTCATATCGCATCAAGACTCCTCTTGTTTGGTTAATACTCAAATGTCTCCAAATCTAGTTTAACCAATCACCAATGGTTTTGGTCACCTTGGCCTCATTGGCTAGCTCCTATGAGAGGATTCCAATGTGCTTCAGTCTAAGTGTTCAACCAACACATCAACACTTAAAGGATGTTATGGCCTAACAGTCTGTCTATGGAACGGCCCTGCCCCACCACTCCCTTTAGAAGTCTTAGCATCTAAAGCAACTCGATGACTCAAAGCGACATGATTCTAAAGTTTCTCACATTTAAGTGAGGACCGCTATGAGCGGTTCTAACCCTTCCTCGCCGCAATATCAAGTTTGCATTGGAGACATTGAGAACATTTCAATGTAAACAACCATTCCACTTAGTTTTTGAAAAATTTGGATTTTTGGTTCTTTTTCAAAAAACTTTACTTTTATTAATTTGAAAAAGGTGATGAAATTTATAAATCCTTTATTAATTTTAAATTCCAATTTAAAATCATAACCATTATAAATTTCACATTGTAATTCAATAATAACAATTATCTATTATTTGACAATGATGAATGTACATGCTATATGGTAATTTGATATTGGCATATCCATAATCTATATGACATGTTATATGCTGATGCGCGATTAAAAATAGATCATACATTTAAATTTAACCTCCCGATCGACTCATTTCTAATTACAACCCATAAAAATATAAATAAATAAATTGGAAATTATTTTATGAATTAATCTCCATGGCGTCTGTAATTTTCTCCTTCGTCTCCATGATGTCCCATCATTTTATAATACTTTACAAAATATTAGCCACATTTTTTAAAAATAACTTTTAGTTTAAAAATTTTAATTTTCTAACATACTTTTACTTTGATAAACAAATTACCAAGTGATTTGTAAATTGATTTATTTTTAAAACAATTTTAAAATAAATGAAAATTATACAAGTGTTGGAAAATTTACCAAATTAAATAAGGGACTAAAATTGACTTTGAAATCATATTTCAAAATTTGAATTTAAAAAACCATAGGTTTCCTAAAATCATGGGTTTCCAAAACTTTTAGGTTTCCTAATCCGATTAGGATTCTACCGTGTAAGGGACAACACATGGCAGCAGCGGCGAGTGGTGAACAGTATCGGCGTGAACAGAATCGTCAGTGAACAGTACCGGCGTGAACAATACCAGTGGCGAACAATACCAGCGTGGACAATAGCATTTTTCGGCGCCTTTTCGGTGGCTGTCCGACGACTTCTCGGCGGCGGTTCTGAGCGATTCCCGGTGACAATGAATTTAAAATTTACAACAATTGCAATAATTAAATTACATAAATTCCATGCCTTAAATTTAGCGTACATCAATTTTAAATAAAAAATGCCTAGAGCCAATAGTTCAAGATCCGAAAAAATATATACAAAATAATTTTGAATCTACCATACAAACATATGCTAATATCCATAAAATTCACGATATATCCATTTTAATTATTTATATTCATAATCTTGAACCTAAGATCTGATACCAATTGCTAGGATCGATCGGTTTTAAAAATTAAAGAAAATTATATTTGAACCGTGAGTGGTTCGTGGGAGGAATACAAAAAAAATTGATTTAACTTATTTAATCATAGTGAATAATTTAAAACCAATTTTAGTTTCATCATGCATATACGATATTAATACGAATAGATTAAGAGAAAATGATTTTTCACCTTTATTCTGTATCGGAGAATTTCTGAACTTGTAGAACTCCCTCAAGGGTTCTTCGTGTTCCTCAAATTTAATATCAAAATCACGAACTTGATCTTCCACGAACGATTTTCAAATTATTCCACCAACAACCACCCGCTAATTTCATAAATATATCTCAAAAGAATTTTACGTAGGAATTTGAGTATGGGCTCTCAAAATGATTGAAGAAGAAAAATCAAAATCTTCCTTCTTCAAATTAATTTCGGCGGCAACAGTAGTGAGAGGAGAAAATATTTTTCTCTTCCTTTTCTGTGTTGATAACAACAATTGTATCTTATCACCATTATCTATTGTAATCAAATTGCTATTAGATATTTATCAAAAAGTAAGTTTCAGTACTTACAAATATACCCATATATTATAAAAGTACTTAGCAAAAATGTAAATATACAATGAAGAAAAGGGAAAATTACAAGCCATAAGGAATATAATGGGCTAAACAACGGGGCCTATGGAAGATTCAGCCATCACTAGCATGAGTCGGAGGAGTGTCAGCCAGGTCAGCATCCCCAATGGAGTCAGGTGGTGGCAGGTGGTGGAGGTCTCTCCTCAGGGTGATCTTAAGGTACATGAAGAGAGACCTCCACATCCAGCTCGACGAGGTTGGAGGAACTCGAAGGATTGGGAAGCTCGAGAGAGACAGACGGAGACCTAAGAACACCTGGATGGACAAGGGGAGAGTGCAACATCCTAGCAGCTTTCTAAGCCTCTCGAGCACCAGGGACCATCACCCGCTCGTAAGCTAACGGCACAGGAATGGGCGGAGGATCCAACAGACAACTAAGGAAACTCAAGTCCCACTCAGGATGAACGTGGATGATCTCGTCATGACAACTCTTATAACCTGAGGCAAACTCTGTAAGGAGGGTTATTTGATACTCCGGGGATGCCTTGAAGTCTTTCGTACCCTTATCATGACCTTCCATCCACCGGCCGCGACTCTCCTTTGATTGCGTTTCCGCCAAGTCAAGCATTTGATGAGCCACACCCTCTCCATGTTCTCTGCTTGGGTTCGTGAATACATCTCCTAAGAAAGCTTATCCTCTAAGAGATGAATCTTTTCCTTCAGGATGTTCTCCTACTGTTGAAGATTGGAGACAACCTTCTCCCGATCGGACAGCCAAGCCTCCAGTTCCCCACGAGTGTTAATAGCTCGGCCAACCTTGGCCTTGGAACAACCTAATTCCCTCTCAAGCTGGGCGAGTTCCCCCTCGAGGCTCCTCAAACTCCCAATCTCCGACTGGACCTTGTCATAGCGTTGTAGAGAGAATCGAAGTCCATGGTCCTCTCATCTAGAATAGCCTCCTCCCGAGAGGATACCCGAATAGCCTCTAGTACCTGGTCTTCGTAGCGATCGAAATGCGTAACATCATTGCGTTGAAGGCCAGGATCTGTGAAGAAATGAGAAGATAAGTCAAGAACCAGATGAGGGAAAAGAATAAGGTATTAAGTTAGAGATGGAACTTGCGTTAAGTGTGTGCTCCGTGAAATTATATGGGAACCCCAGCCCAAGCCCCTCGAGGAGGGAAATTCCCCTCTCGAGATCGATGTGCTTAGACACCCAATCCAGCACATTGACTGTTTATCCCATCTAGAGGCATTGGACCTTTGCACTTCTGGCCAGCATGAGACCTTTGTTGCATATAGCTCGACGCGCTAGTGTCTCGAAGCAGAGCGAAGGACATGGTAAGGGGCGGGGCAAAAGGCCGAGAAGACTAGGAGGAGCTCTTGGGAGAACCATGGATGCCGTCAGGATGCAGCGGGCCTTACCCAAGATGATAAAGGACAGGCAAAATCTGTGGTGGTTCCATAGGAACCAACGATTGATGAATGAAAGGGTGAGATACAGAAAGATTCGTTTTCCCTTTTGACCGCTCCAATGCCTTGGCACGGAGCTCCTCTATATTTTGTATCTTGGAGGCCTCAAGTTCTTTCCTTTGCCTCTTGAAAAAGGAGTAATCCCCTGTCACTACTATAAAGAAGGAATCACAAAAAGGTAGCAACAAAAGCGGGAAAGTGATTGAGGCTTATACTCATATGAATAGGAGAATCCTCTAAGCAGTTCTTGACAAGAAGGTCGACTGTAACATCCTCCAGGACATAAGGTATTTGGGAAATTCCTCTGACCTCCTCTTAATAGGTACAAGGAGAATAAGGCAAGATTAATTGGCTGAGGTGAATGACAAGCAGGTGTTCTCCTTTATGAAAATGCAAATTCACCTGCGACCCTGAAGACTCAAGGTACCAGGGGCGCAGACTTCGAATCCCCAGGATGGCCGACCCAGAGCCTAGAAATCACAAACTATATGTCTTTCCAGTCTTTGTGCCAGGAGAGCATCCCATTCACGATTCCCTTTGCTTCTCCAACACAATTCATACCAACCCAGGCCATGATGAGGCACATCCACCTCCTTGTTCTTGGGAGGGGATTTCAACTATAACATGAAATCGAGCTCATCCAGAGTCAAGTCCTCACTGAGGTGCAACCTCCAAAGCACCCAAAAAACCAATTAGAGTCCTCCACGAGTTTGGTAGGAGTTGGGTCAGGGCAATACCCATCAAGGAGAACCATTCCCTCAGGAAAGGATGTAAAGGGAGCCTCAACTCGCACTCCAATGAGGCCATATACAATCCAGTTCCCCGTGTCTCACAGCACTAACCTTCACGTCCTCCTTAGGCGGCAGCAGTTGAACACAATCAGGAATATGGTAAACCCTCTGAATTCTGCCTAAATCACTTTCAGACAACGAGGAGGGAATATCGTTGACCCCCCATTGGTCGATCATTTCAGTCGATACGATAGCACGATCCATACAGTATGTGTACTCCCTGGAACCCTCATGCGCAAGAAAAATGGATGAGACAAATAAGATAAAAGAAAAAACCCAAATAAGGAGAAAATGACTTACCACAATGAACCAACGACGAGGAACGAATGGTGACACATGGAACAAAACACCTACGGGGCGTCTCCAAGTTAATGAGAAGGAATGTGTGAGGTCGAGTTAGCAGGAGGCGTTGCCACACCTTAAAGGGAAACGGGATAAAGATGAGGACGAGGGATGAAGAAAGAAAGGCCGTTGATTGTGAACGGTAGCTCCCGTCTCTACTAGGTATAGAACTTTCAAAAGAAATGGTTTCAGAGTCTCTCGAGGGCAAAATGTTGGAAGGAGAAGGAATGGGAGGGTTACCTATTGGTAGACCCCAATTCATGTGACCATTCAAGATCGTTGCATTGATCATACAGTCCAGATGACGTCCAATCGTGGGGGGAATGAGGTGAGCTCATATGTTCAAGCGACACGGATTTGAAGGAACAACATGAGACATTGAAGGGTTAAGAGTCACGTCGTTCACCCTCCCCTTCACTCATTTATACGTAATCGTCATTACCTTTCCCAGAGTGAAACTGACAATAAAGATTCAAGAGAAACAAGGTCACACGCGTGCCCACAGTAAAATGATCACCACGGGGCGATCCCGAAAAACCTTGGACAAAGGAGTCTTTAGACTGGGTAAATGGAACCCACAAAATCTTCAACTGAGGGAAACTATTATGGGTATTCTCGGACTACCAATGACACGGGATCACGTAGCATGCAATGACAAACATTTATACTTAACTCTAGGATGAGGAATTGGAGAGCTGAGCTCCTAAAAGGGAAGGAACCGACCTGACCATGTCATCCTTCAAAGGAGCTTGAGAAATATCGACCAACGTGAACTAGGAGGCTTCGAGGGGAAGGTCTGACGCTGGAGCTCGGCTAGTCCTGTGTTAGGTGTCATCGTTATCCGCCCAAAGTAGCGTTGAACATGGCATTTTCCCATTTGCAACAAGCACCGGTCGACTTCAAATCAGTCACCAAAGAAGAGTCGAATCAGCCACCAAACAGTCACATCCACCATGTCCGGTAGGACTAAAGGCAAATCGACATTTAATGCATGCCCCCTTATGTCAGATCAAGGGACAAAGATATTTAATGTTTCCCTCAGCTCGCATTTTAAAAAAGGCCATCACCTCGCCTGAAGCTTATTCGACACGCATCCATCTCCCAAAGTCAGGTATAAATACCCCATCTATTGGCAGTGTAAGGTACGCAACTTTCTCCTAAAGGAAACTCAACCAAAATTTCTCCAAGATATTAACTTAGGTATTAGAGGCTCTTCGATGAGGAAACCACCTCCGGTTCTCTTCGTCTTTAGAGTTCTTGATTTATTTTGTATAGATTTCGGGTAGAAAGGATCCCTACGTGGATGAGTAACACACTCCAATATCACCATTTTCTCTATCATTACAAGGAAGGTCGAAATCTAATGCCATTTCCTAAGATCTATCATGGTGAACGTATTAGCCGAAGGGCATCTTCACTCTTCTCCTCGAATGATTATGATAATAGGCATGTTAAGGCCATACTTACCAAAATTGTTCCGTTTTGACCGGGATGGCCAGAATGTTCCAGTTTCGACGGTAAACCAAAATGGTAGGGGGTGTAATTTTTCGGCTGGAAGAGTACATTCGAGCCGAAATGACAATGTTTCACGCGGAACGAGCAAAATAGTGAAAAGGCAAAACACATTTCAGGCCGATTTGAATCTCACTGACCCATTTGACATTTCAGCCCAAATTTTCTTTGACCCATTTGACATTTCAGCCCAAATTTTCTTTGACCCATTTGACATTTCAGCCCAATTTCAACCAAACCTTCACTCCACTGTCCAGTGGATCAATCACTCACTCTCCACTCCAACTCATCTTTCCTTCCTCTTCGACAGAGGAGAGGAGAGGAGAGACAGAGCTTAGAAGTCACTGGAAGTCTCGAGATTTTCCGCTCAATGAACTGAAGAAGAACCGAAGAAAAACTAAAGAAGAACCAAAAAAGCTGAGCTCTGACTCGAAGAACCGAAGAACTGAAGAAGAAGAACTCAACTCGAAGTCTCGATCTCTCATCTCTTTCATTTCTCTCTCGTTGAATCTCTGTCTCGAAGGTATGTAAATTTCTGCTTCGAAGTTAAACCTGTGAATATATTCCTGATCTAAATGATTTATGCTTTGAAGAAAAATTTCTGGACATTGATTTTTGTATATTGATTTTTATTAAACCTGTGAATTTATTCCTGATCTGAATGATCTCTGCTTCGAACTTAAAATCTGGATATTGATTTTTGTTCCTGATCTAAATGAGAAAAAATATTGTTTTTTGTTCCTTCTCTTGGGGGGGNGGGGTTGGGTCGTTATGCACTGCTATTAAGACCTGTTATAGGAAAATTAAGATGTTATGCTACAGAAAAATGTGGAAAACAGTGAAGTTAAATATGTGAATTTAGTGTTTCTCAACTTACTGTTTTGGAAAGTGATTACCTTATAAATGCTTGTAAATTATCTGGAGCTTATCTTATAGATGCAACATAGGAATGTTTGGCGTGTTTCTCCTGAAGAAATGGCCGATGGAAAATAGTCGAACAATCAAATATGATGAAGCAAATATGATGAAGCAGATATGAATGTAGAAGTTGAACTTGATACAATAATCAAGCGTGAGAAAGTAAAACAAATGAGGAGAGGATAAAACTCAAGTTTGTGATGCAAATAATGAGGATGATGATGATGATGAAAACTCAAGCTTGTGATGCGAATGATGAGGATGATGATGATGAAACTTAAGTAAATTAGTTGTGATGTTAAACTTATGAGTGTTTCATGATGATAATGTCACTTAATATGATATTTTTTTTAATTTTAATGTCATTTAGAATAATATTTTTGTTAATTTTAATGGTAATTACGTATTACTTGTAAGTTATAATTTATTGATTTAATTTTTTATTTATATTATGTATAATAAATTCTATAATATCATTTTAGATGATCAGAATTTTTTTTCGAAACGGAATTGAAATACCAAAATATTCAAAATGTTTAATTTAAAAAAAAATCAAAATGATCATCGAAACAGAATTGACTATCATGATTAAGACTTCATCTAATATCGAAAAGTAAAACGTATCTAATATCAAAAAGCAAAATGTGTGGTATCTCTAAACCAGTATACCACAAGAATGCTATGGATCAACACAGACAAGGATCGTGTCAATTTTGCATATTTAAGTAATGTTACTCATTTTAAAGTTTATTGATATAACTTAAACTTCACATTAAAATATAAAATCATAAGGAACTGTTCTAGATATTTATTCAAGATAAATTCTAACAAATTTCAAATATTTAATTATTCAACTGATGACATTATGAATTCTAAAAATAGTAGGATAATATCGTCTGAAATAAAAAAAGTGTCATTAATAAATTAGTTTAAGATAATAAATATTTAACTTTAACTCTAATGAAGGATAAATAATTCTAGATTCCATGAAGTGGTAGGATAATTTTGTTTAAAATGTTTCTCCTTAAAACTCCAATTTTATATATATTCTCATTACATCTATACTTTTATATATAATATAGTTAGATATATTTATATCGTTGTTATCTTTTAGTATTTTTATTTTAATCCATCATAAAAATAGAAATTATTCTTACGTGTCTACACATCAAAGTCTTACACTCTACCACATATATTAAAACCCAAATTATATATATATCATATAGATATAAATTATCCTTAAATCTTTACACATCAAAGTCTCATACTCTACCAGATATATTAAAGCTCAAATTACCCAGAACATAGCAGATAACTTTTAATTGGCTTTAACCTTATTTGACAATCCGCAATACATAATTATTCACATATAAGTCGAATATTAGATTCAGGATCCAACAATCTCTCATTTGGACTATATATGTAACCTTATAACTGTTTTGCAAAATAAATAACTGAAAGAGTTCAACTTTGCTATCATTACTGAAATGTATAACAATCCAGTCCATCAATCCTACTAATATTGGAGCAAATCGATATTTGTTACATCTATCAGAAATCAACCCATCAATAGTTACATATTTCAATACAACTTAATGATTATAATTATGATGTGGATGTATAATATAGATTCATGTAATGTGATCTTAACATGTCTATTTCTAACTGGTCCACCCTAAAATCTTAGTGAGACCAAACCATGCCGTAATTATAGTATAAATAAGCTAAAGAACAACTATATTTATGCAGAAAATAACATCAATATATACAAATAACAAAAATATGTCTAAATAAAACATCTAAAATTACAAACACCCACTAAAAATGAATACCATCAATCGATATGATACACAAGTGCTCATGAAACACCTTGGTTGACAATCCTTTAGTAAGTGGATCCGTAATAATGGAGTTTATTCCAGTATGCTCTATAGAAAATTATTAATTCTGAACTATTTCCTTAACAACTAAGAATTGGATGTTTATATGATTCGACTTCATCGAGATCATGTTGTTGTTGAAGTATAGAGTTGTTGACTTATTGTCACAAAAAAACTTGAGTGGTCTCTCAATATCGCCCACCATGTGCAACCCCATGATAAAATTTTGAAGTCACATTTTGTGATTGGATGTTCATAACATGCTATCAACTCTGATAGCATGGCATAAGAGGCTATAAGTGATTGTTTATCACTCTTCCAGAAGATGACACCTTCAGCTAGCAAAAAGATATAACTCGACATATATTTCATACTATCTTGGCATCCAGCAAAACTAGAGTCGCAATACCCAACGATCTCAATCTGATCCAACTTATGATGTGTGAGCTTGTAGTCATTTATTCTCTGTAAGTACGCAAGACCCGTGTAGCAGCTTTCCAAAGGTTTATGCATTGATTTCTCAAATATATGTTTAACATCCTAGTAACGTATGTCATACCTAGACGTGTACAAACCTAAGCATACATCAGACTCCCTGTTGCTGAGGCATAAGGAATCTCGTGTATTTTTTTTCTCAAAATCATTTTTAGGGTATTGATTGAGAGTAAACTTGTATCCCTTAGCCACATAGGTATCGCCTAGTTTGCAATCTTGCATGTCATATCTTGAGAATATTTTCAATAGAGATCTTTCGTGATAATCCAAGAACACCCTAGAGCGTTCCTGATGTATCTATACGCCTAATATAAAAGAGGCATTACTAAGATCTTTCATCTTTAAATTCTTAGCTATAAAGCTCTTGGTGTCGTGCAATAAGTCCATATCGTTACTGGCAAGCAATATGTCATTGACATATAAAACCAGAAAAATATGTTTGCTCCCACTAGACTTATGGTATATGTAATAACCAACCAAATTCAATTAAAAACCGAAGGGGTTGATCACTTAATGAAACTTGAAATACCATTTTCGAGATATTTATTTGAGTTTATAGATGAATTTTTTAAGTTTACAAACCATATTCTATGAGCTTCTCGATATAAAGTTTCACCATATAGACCGTCTAATCAATGTTAGCATTGAGAAACATTGTCTTCACATTCATATGATGTAACTCAAGATTGAAATGATCCACCAATGTCATTATAATCCTGAAAGAGTTTTTTGAAAAAATCAGAGAGAAAGTTTCTTTATCGTCAATGCCTTCTTTCTATGCAAAGCCCATTGGGACAAAATGATGCTTGTACTTTTCCACGTTACCTTTTGAATCTCTCTTAGTCTTAAATATCCATTAACAACCAATGAGTTTTGCACCTTCTAGCAATGGGACAGAATCATCCACGTCATTGTCTTTCATGGACTTAACTCAACATTCATGGGATTAATCCACTTCTAAGAGTAAGAACTTTCCATGACTTGACGGAAATTGATCGGATCATTTTTTATCACTCTAGTGTCTACCTCGTGTTCTTGAAGAGATACAATGCAGTCATCTGATATTAGACTTCTCATCTCTCTAGTAGATCTCCTTAACGCCATAGGTTCTTGATGTGCTAGAGTTTGTTCTCTGGAATGATTTTTTCAATGATAAATTTTCTGGCATTGTCTTGATCTGTTTTATCTTGAACAAGGTCAGGAATAGTTACCTGATCAGTTCCATAACACATGTGAGAATATCAAAATATTCCTCCTCAAAGACGGAACCTCTAATTGTATCCCCCTAGCAAACTCGTCATCCTCAAAGAACCGAGAATTTCCCGTATCGAAAATTGACTTAGTCGTGAGATCATAAAACTTGTACCCCAGATCTTTCAAAGTTTCCAATAACATCTAATAAAATAGTAACTCATCGTCCTTGAGTCTAGTTTCTTTTCACTATGCCGATACCTTGCCTCAACTTGTCCAAACATGCACGTGTTTTAGACTAGATTTCTTGCCCGTTCAAAGTTCATGAGAGGTTTTGATAGTCACTTTAATTGGAACTGTAATAATGATATATGCCTATTCTTGGGTTAACGATAATCTAAATTTCATTATTGGGTTAACTTTAACTGTCTTGTCATTGCTCACATAGATGTATCTTTCAACATCACTTGGCTTTCAACAGCTGAGGCGACCATGTGTAGACACACTGATGTGATTTGATGCACGAGTATTTATCCACTAAGCATGTCTAGGTATCAAAGTTAAATTAACCTCATAACAAACCATATGAAGAAGCATACCTTTGTTAGCATGCCCATGCGTGATAATTGGTGTATTGCTTCTTCTTATGCCATTTAGTTCCATAGAAATAACAACCAATATCGTTCGGATCAACCTCTTTGTTTTGTTGTTTCTTGTGAGACAACATTCTTTCTTTTCTTGCCCTTGCTCTTATCCTTAGAGATTGAGTCTAGGTAAGCGCTCACTATCTTATCTTACTTCATCTTTTCCTCTTTCTGAACACTATGAGATGAGCTCATGCAGCGACCAAGTCTCTTCCTAACAGTTGTCGCTCACCTTGAACTAGTTAAGCTGAGCCAAAAGAGATATCAAAACTAGATGCACAAACAAGTCCTCAGAGAGTTCGCTTAAATTTTTTTAACTTTGAAGCAAGATGAGACATTTCCATGATATACTAACTAATATTTCATTTTTCCTTATACCTAATTATAATTCGATTTGTCAAAAATGTACATTCTGTATTTTCATCATTAACAAACAATTTTCAATATTCACAAGGAGATCTTTAGCTGTAAAATCTTTTCAAATATTGTGCCTTTAAATACTTCCATAATGACATTTTTCATGATCTTCATACACATGCAATTTGATCTCTCCCACATTTCCATAATCTCTTGTCATGTGGTGAAGGAGATTCCCTTATGTAAGGTCGATGTCCATGACTTTAAGAACTATAAAAAGGTTCTCTTTCTAGGACTTGAAATTTGATTCATTTAGTACTGGAATTGAATTGATGTTGACAGTTATTTAGCATGAGTTATAGCTGATCAGGGAACATAAACAAACAAAACAAACTCATATAAGTCTCAAACAAAAGTAAATTCAAATAAAGTTAAACCTTATCTCATGACACAATATACTCCATTAATATTTTAACTTTGGCCAAAGTACGAATTTGTAAGTGATGTCTTAGTGTTGTGATCAAACACTGATGATAAGAGCATATCGAACAATAAATTTTTTTAGGCCAATTTGTTGTTCGCATGTAAAATTGAATAATCATCATGCGTTTACTACCAATATGTCAAATACTTACATTCATTTAGATTGATTAATATCACACAAGTTACACGCACATAACTGTTTATGTTTCAAAATAAAATTAGTTTCACAAGAGATGTTACTTTTGTAACATGCTATTTCAATTAATCTATCTTAAAAAGTATATAAACATACTAATAAGACTTTAGGTTTGCACCGTAATTAATTCTTTGAATTTTTTTATTGACAAAACTAATCTCCTAATCCCTAAAATTAATTTAATTAAATAATTTTTATAATTAATCTTATGTTAAATAATTAACTTAAAAATTAAATTAATTAAAAGAAAATGGTGTAGTTGTTGTGGTCCTAAGCCCATAGTTTGTTGCTCATGATTGCTGCAAACCAAAAGCTTGCAATCTTTAAACTTATCACGGGCCCGGGGCCCGTGTATAGTCAACCCTAAGGGTTCGACCCCTAGGGTACTAGTCGACCATATGGCAGACCATATGGCAGCCGTGGTCAACTACCGTGACCAGATGGTCACGACTCACCTTGGCGGCGGCCCAAGAACGACCCCAGTCATCCCACTGTCGGCGTTGGTGAAACCGCCAGCCGGTGGCCACAATACCTTTATTGAAATATCAAACATATTAAATTGATCTCAAATCTTAATCTATTAAGGTGTATATACATACAATCACATATAATCATGGATCTAAGCACAAATAAGATTCTCAACGATTCAATATGAAAAAACTCTGATACTACTAGTTAGATAAAATCTTTTAGTGAAAACCATCACTCAAAAACCCAGAATCTATATGTTCGATCACTAAGAATTAATGACTAGTTAAGCGAAAGTATACATGAATTTATGATGATAGATCACATTGTAAGGCCGAAGAGTTTGCCTTTCAGGTCTATAGACTTTCCAAGAGAGAGTCCATTTTGTTTGTGTTTCTATGTTTTCTCTTTAACAATGATATATTATAGAGAATATAATACTTTTATTATCATGTGATCTGGTGATCATAACTACTATCTATAGATAATAATCATATATCTCTGTTATCTTTTGATATTTTTATTTTACCACATCATAAAAATAGAAATTATATGTAAGTATGTACACATAAAATGCTCATACTCTATCAGATATATTAAAACCTGATTTACCCAAAACTTACCATATCACTTTTAATTAGAATATCTGATAGTCCGCAACACATAAATATTCACATATAAACTCAATGTTAGACTAATAATTCAATAAAATAAGCTTGGTACTGAGGTTGAACAATAAAATTACAAGTATTTTTTATCTGAGTTTATTTGGGAGTTAAATGATCTAATATCTTGCCTGCATTTGCCTTTTACTAATGCTTTAAGAGGATCTCAATTGTTTAAAAACATTCTCAATCAGTCAGCTTTGGATGAGGATGGAAAGCAAGAATGCCAACTTGTTGAAGATTTTGATAATGGAAATAGTGTATACAAAGGGTTGAAAGATGGGTCAAGACCAATGGGTAAAATGTGTTTAAGCTTGAATGTAGCTTTTGATTTTGAGCAATTGTGGATTTATGAAAAGAATCTATAAAATGATTTGACTGTTTTTTTAATCTATTTGTGGTTGACTTGATTATTTCTTTTTCTTTTTGCTCAAGTGAAGTGTGTAATGGAGATGGCTATCACGAGGGGGGTCTGAGAATGATGAGTTTTGTGAGTGAAGAGCGTCTATTAGTGGTCAATTAACAATGACTCAACGTAATATTATTTTTCAGTCAATGTATAAGTCAACAAAGTTTAACATATTACTTAACGAAGTTTGATGAAAGAATGATAAAAAAAATATTTTAAAAAAACACATACAAATATTTAAAGGTATTCACGGTTCAGTTCGTCAATAAAACTGAACCAAACTGAATCGTGAATGTTAAAAAAATCAAACAAAATCATGAATTTTAGTTCGGCTCGATTCTTCCATTCTGTATTATTAATTAAAAATAAAATTTTAATGATATTATTAAAAAATTATATAAAATCAAACATTTATCGGTTTAATTCAATTCGGCTTTATATGGAACTTATATATTAAAAAAATATTAATTTAATGTTTGAGTTCGATTAAAAAACCACTAGATTTCTGAACTGAAACGAAACTTCGATCCGACCAAAAAATCAAATCGAACATATATAAAGAACTGACCAAATCAATCATTTTCGATCCGGTTAGGTTGGAGACAATTTTAAACACCTCTCAAATATTAGAAAAAATTAAAATACTAAATAAAAAGTACTTTTCCGAGATAGTTATATATAGTTAATTTGTAAGCACAAAACGAATTAATCCTCTTTGCGACGGTAATTTAGAACGACGCCGAACAACGAGGCAAAGAAGTACATAAACATCATCGTAATTATATCGATGACATGAGGACACAACTGTCACATTACCCAGCCCGACGAGGGTAAAGTTGGAAACTATGTCGATCCTCACCGTCATCAATGTCCAGCTCTAATAATCCGCGTTATCCATCTGCACGAGGATCACTTCGCTCATCGAGTCCGACTGCCCAAATTCATTGAGTCTACTCGTTTGTTTGCCGCGTGGAACCCTAGCTTTCGCGCCATGGAAATCGCTCCGGCGGGGCCTCTGTCCGTCGACGGTGATGGCGTGATTGATCCCGTCTCGATTGATAGCGTCCAAGCTTCTTCTGCATCCTCTTCATCTTCTTCGTCTACGAACGATTTAATAGAGAACGAGCCGAACTCAACGAAGTCGACTACAGATGCGGCGAAGTATGAGGATGATGATGACGAGGAGGACGTATGTAGGATTTGTAGAAACCCTGGGGACGCCGAGAACCCGCTCAGGTACCCTTGTGCTTGTAGCGGGAGCATCAAATTTGTTCACCAGGACTGTCTTCTTCAGTGGCTCAATCACAGCAACGCTCGCCAATGCGAGGTTCGTATCTTTCTCTCTTTCTCTCTCCATTTGGACGGATTCGTTCGCTGTTGCCTGACGCATGCTTCGATGTGTTAATCGATTGGGAATTCCGGAGAATTTGACAGATTTTTTTAATGGTTTTTGTTCTTTGCATTCAATCATGTGGACGGATTTTAAGTTTGCTATTTGGATTGCTGAGCTAGTCTTGGTTCTGAAGAATCGATATTTATAAGGAGAAGATATATCAATTACTGCGAATTACACTTATGTTGGTGATGGTGCGTTTTGGGTAATCCAATTGATTTTTAGTGTACGTCCGATTTGTTCAAGGTTTGGCAATGCTCTATTCCCTCTATATTTAACTATTTCGTGGGATAGGGAAACGCTTGAATTGCCCGTTGATTACTGGGAGAAAGTTACATCTCTGGTAGAAAAGGAAGAGTGGAATTGAGCGAAATATAAAAATCCTCTCTTTTTTGCGTAGTCGGGATCTTGGATTGTAGAAATACACTTCTTAGTGAAGAAAGTAAATCTTTGTCCAATTCAGGACCATTTGGTTAATTTCTTGCGAGTAATGCAAAGGTTTCCCACCTACTGTATAAATTTCAAATTCCATATTTTTAATTTCCTTTTTCTGTGCCTTGGGTTAGTTTTGCTTTGAGATATGTGAACGGTTTTAATCTCTTAAAGGATGTTTGAATGATAATACCTCCTTTTATTGAAATTAAATATTACAAAAAAGTACTCTCTTGTATGCCGTTTCTTTGAGTATCAGTGTCTAGATGTTAAAAACTAAAAGAAATCTTCATAGTTTGACAAGCTGCTTGTGGTTGTAGTAGATAAAAAAGTGTAACTTGTTGCAACTATTTCACACAGACGAAAGTTGATCAAGGTATAACTAGTGGTACATTTCCAATCTTCTTGTGTTTAAGAGAAGTAGCAAATACTATTGTGTAGGTGTGAAAAATCTCGTTCCAAAAACAAACCCTAAATAGAAGTTGAGCTTACATAGTGGTTTCCAGTAAAAACAACATTTTATGTTCCCTTTCCAGTTATTTCATACTTCCGAGTAAACAAATAGTTAAGCTGATTTTTTTTGGATAAGTAAGGTATTGTGTTGGGAACAACCCAGAGGGCTGATAAATATCTCAAATAGGGAAGTCTCCCCAGATATTTGGTTTGTGTCACTTCAACATTTTGACTAAGTAATAAGTAGACTCGCCTTGGTAAATATTTTTAGGATGAAACCTTTTAAATATAATGTTTTTACCTTTTGTTTTACTTACGAAGAGATTATATATATATATATATATATATATGTATATATTTACATATTATCTTCTTTATAGATAAAAAGAGTACTTTTGAAAATGTAGATAAAACATGTAACCAAGACTGTGTAACCAACCATTAGGTTGGAATCTGCCTATTTAAACAAACTTCAGGGGGAATTTGCATTTCCCTCTATTCTCTTTTTTCTTTTCTCTCTTTATACTTAAGAAAATTTTATCTCCATGTGTTGTAGGTTTGCAAACACGCCTTTTCGTTCTCCCCTGTTTATGCTGAGAATGCCCCATCAAGGCTTCCTTTTCAGGAGTTTGTAGTTGGAATGACAATGAAAGCTTGCCATGTCTTGCAGTTCTTTCTACGCCTTAGTTTTGTGCTCTCTGTTTGGCTCCTTATAATACCTTTTATTACTTTTTGGATATGGCGGTTGGCTTTTGTGAGGAGTTTCGGTGAAGCACAGCGGCTATTCCTGAGTCATTTATCCACTACTGTAATTCTCACCGATTGTCTACATGGCTTCCTACTATCTGCTAGCATTGTCTTTATTTTCCTTGGGGCGACTTCTTTAAGGGATTACTTTAGGCATTTACGGGAGATAGGAGGACAAGATGCTGAGCGGGATGATGACGCAGACAGAAATGGTGCTCGCATGGCTAGAAGACTTCCTGGGCAAGCTAATAGGAATTTAATCGGTGATGGAAATGCTGAAGAAGTAGGTGGAGCACAAGGAATTGCTGGAGCAGGTCAAATGATAAGAAGAAACGCAGAAAATGTTGCTGCTCGATGGGAGATGCAAGCAGCTCGTCTTGAGGCTCATGTTGAACAGATGTTTGATGGTTTGGATGACGCCGATGGTGCTGAAGATGTACCATTTGATGAGCTTGTTGGCATGCAGGGCCCTGTGTTTCATTTGGTAGAGAATGCGTTCACTGTAAGTAAATTCTTTCCAAACTTGCCAGAAATTAGAATTATGCATGAGATCATCAGTCACGTTGTCTCTTATATAACATGTTAAGTTATGTAGTGAACTTTATTTGGTAGTGAACTTAATCTGAATTTAGCCATTGATCATTCGGGCTTATAGGTGATATTCAATGGATATAGTGGGAGGTAAAGTCAGACCACTATGAATGAAGAGAAAAAACCCATTTATGATACTATGCTCTATGCTACTTGCACCTCTCGTTAGTAGAAAACATTAGAATTATGATCTGTTACTTGCACAAGAGGGCAAGCAAAGTATCATGAATTTTACCTCCGACCTCGATGTATCTGCATCTATAAAGGCAGCAAAATGTAAATATCCTTAATTGACACTGTGATTTTAATGCCGATTTCTATGTAGTTTTGATTAAATATTTTCTCGTGATCTTTTGCACATGGTTGATGAATGGTACATTCTGTTTGCAGGTTCTAGCAAGCAATATGATATTCCTGGGTGTGGTTATTTTTGTGCCCTTTTCATTAGGTCGTATCATTCTCTACCATGTATCGTGGCTTTTCTCCTCTGCTGCTGGTCCAGTATTATCAACAGTTATGCCATTTACAGAATCAGCCCTGTCTTTGGCAAATATTACTTTAAAAAATGCCTTGGCTACTGTTGTGAACTTGTCATCAGACAGCCAAGGAAATGGTATACTAGGGCAGGCTGTGGATACATTGAATGAAAATTCAAGCGCATTGAATCAAGTCTCAAACAACATGAGCACCCCACTTTCAGCAGATCTCTTGAAAGGGGCTGCGGTAGGAACATCACGGTTTTCGGATGTTACAACACTAGCTATAGGATACATGTTCATATTTTCACTTGTTTTCTTTTACCTCGGGATTGTTACTTTAGTCCGCTATACAAAGGGAGAGCCTTTGACTATTGGGAGATTATATGGTATTGCATCTATAGCAGAGACAATCCCGTCACTCTTTGGGCAGTTCTTGGCAGCAATGAGGCATCTGATGACAATGATTAAGGTTGCTTTTCTCTTAGTCATTGAGCTTGGTGTATTTCCTCTGATGTGTGGATGGTGGCTAGACGTTTGCACTATAAGGATGTTTGGGAAGTCAATGGCTCAAAGGGTTCAATTTTTTTCAGCTTCACCTTTGGCGAGCTCACTGGTTCACTGGGTTGTTGGAATTGTGTATATGCTACAAATAAGCATATTTGTCAGCCTTCTTCGAGGGGTATTTGTTCTTACCAACAAATATGTTGGCCTATCTGATTTTGAAAACAATACTACTGAATGGGTGATGCTTATTGCTTATTTGATATATTTGTGATGTCTTATTCAGGTTTTGCGCAATGGAGTTCTATACTTTCTTCGAGATCCAGCCGATCCAAACTATAATCCATTCCGCGATCTCATTGACGATCCTGTGCATAAGCATGCTCGCAGGGTTCTGTTATCTGTTGCAGTATATGGGAGTTTAATTGTGATGCTGGTATTTTTACCCGTCAAGCTCGCTATGCGGATGGCACCATCCATGTTTCCTCTTGATATATCGTAAGCTGGTCTATTTTTTTGTATTGCACTGGGTCACAGTTTAGCATTGTTTCTTTTCCATTTTTTTTTGCTGGCTTTATTTACTTACCTTTTGATCACACCCTTTCTGATTGCAGAGTATCTGACCCATTTACGGAAATACCAGCTGACATGCTTCTTTTTCAAATCTGCATTCCATTTGCTGTTGAGCATTTTAAATTGCGCACAACAATCAAATCTCTTCTTCGCTTTTGGTTTACTGTTGTTGGCTGGGCACTTGGTTTAACGGAGTTCCTACTTCCAAGACCTGAGGACAATGTTGGCCAGGAAAATGGAAATGGTGAACCTGTAAGACAGGATGGTTTGCAAGTAGTGCTACTAGGTAGGCAGGATCAGGCAGTCATGGCCCTTGCCGGTGTTGATGATCCGAACCGGGGTGTTAATGCATCGGGATACTCAAGTGCTGAAGAGTACGATGCTGATGAACAATCTGATTCGGAGTAAGTTATGAATAGTAAATTTTAACTCTACAATTAGGTGCTTCTTTTAATTATTTATATATGAAGTTATCATTAGATGGAACTTCACTTCGTAGTTCGTCCTTGTGGCTTATAATTCTTTTATTTTGGTATTGATTGGCCATTGCTCTTACCTCCCATACTAACTTTATTATATTAAATACTTTGGATATTTTAGCAGGTATAGCTTCGCTCTTCGTATTGTTCTCTTGTTGGTGATTGCTTGGATGACTCTTCTGATCTTCAACTCAGCATTGGTAGTTGTACCGGTATCAATTGGACGGTTGCTTTTCAATGCCATTCCGCTTCTCCCAATAACTCATGGCATCAAGTGCAATGGTATTCATGTGTTTGAATTTATCTTCTGTCCAGAGTTTGGTACTTTGGGAGTCAAATGCTAACATTTTGCCGTCCTACTTTTTTTCAGATCTATATGCGTTCATCATAGGAAGCTACTTAATATGGACTGCCGTTGCTGGAGTCAGATATTGCATTGAACATATTAAAGCAAAGAGGGTTGCAGTTTTGTTGGGTCAGATCTGGAAGTGGTTTGGCATTCTTATTAAAAGTTCTGCGCTTCTTTCATTATGGGTAAGAATTATTCTCTTACCAACCCGCTCTCTTCTGTCTCAAATTAAAATAAAAAAAAGCTTATCTGAAAACAAGCCAAGTGTTTGAAAGCTTTGATACTCACAGAGTGCTACTTTTCCCCTAGATTTTTGTCATTCCTGTGCTGATTGGACTGCTCTTTGAGCTTTTGGTTATTGTTCCAATGCGCGTGCCAGTGGATGAAAGCCCAGTGTTTCTCTTGTATCAGGACTGGGCATTAGGACTCATTTTTCTTAAGATTTGGACAAGACTGGTGAGTTCAAAATACATTCCAACATTTTAATTTGGTTTCCTTGTACAAACAAAAAATGCATTTTATGTGTTCACTCTCGATCAAAATTTTGCTGGAGGTTTACTGGTTCACAGTAAAAGAAGCTGTTGAAATGGGGAATATAGTCACATTGGTGGATTTTTTTTAAAAAAAAAACATACAGTGGAAATGATCCTCGGATGTTTCTGAAGTTTCAAGAATGGCTTCAACTGTGATAGGAGGCAGTGGTAAAGCAATGGTCTCAACACTTAATCCGAGTGATTAATTGCCACTGCTATTCGTTAAGATTGGTTGAACACCGTTAATGACAATTTCAGTTACATTTATGTAAATCAACGGAAAGACTGAACCTTCTCTAATTTAAATTTCTTTTAATCATCAAGTTTTGGTTTCTATAGGTCAACTAAATATCTACAAACCGATATTCTCTTTACTTGTTTATCTGTGTATCAACGTTGATCATGAACAGGTCATGTTGGATCACATGATGCCACTGGTGGATGAGAATTGGCGATCAAAATTCGAAAGGGTGAGAGAAGATGGCTTCTCCAGACTCCAAGGTCTCTGGGTCCTGCGAGAGATAGTTGTCCCAATCATAATGAAGCTACTAACAGCACTATGTGTTCCTTATGTTATGGCTAGAGGAGTATTTCCTATGCTTGGATATCCATTAATAATCAACTCAGCAGTTTATCGGTTCGCCTGGATTGGATGTCTTTGCTTTAGCCTGTTGTACTTTTGTGCCAAAAGATTCCATGTTTGGTTCACCAACCTTCACAACTCCATTCGAGATGACCGGTATTTGGTTGGACGTAGACTTCATAACTTTGGCGAGTACATTGCAGAGAAGCATAGTGAAGCAGGGACATCCTCGGAATCTCGGAGCATTAATCTGCTAGGCATGGGTCCAGAAGCTGACATAGGGTTGCGGCTGAGGCGCGTTAATTGACTCGGTTCTTAATTTAATACGACGCAGGCTTGAGCCTTAGAACGTATCATCAGATTAACAACTGGTTGTATACCCGTCGAATGGGTAGTGTCTAGTCGTGATCATGGAGTAGTGGGTTTGTGTATATGATGATAAGTTCATAGCAAGGAGACAAAAATTAAATATTGTTTACCCCAAAATATTACTTGTTTTTTGACCTGTTTTCATTTCTATGTACTTGTTCATTCTCTCATGAACATATTGGTTAATTATTGATCTTGGAAGATATGGAGAAAAAAGAGAAATATGAGGAAAAAGTAAGCGGAATTAGAGGAGAATGGAAGGAAATTGTTAATGTAGTAATAGTCACTCATATTATCATTTTTTTTTCAAAGATTTCAAATAATGAGAAATTCTTCACATTTTTTTACTTATTCTCAAGATCTAAAAATAGTCACAAATTTGAATTTAGAGCTTGTGCATGATTTTCTTTTTGGTTATAGGGAAAACATAATTTACGAAGATTGAATTTGGGATCACATAAAGCTAAAAGATAAGATTGAACTAAGATTACATTGAGGTAAAAAAAATTTATGACTAACTGGACTAACTGTTCTGGTTTAGTTAGATTTAAATTCATGAGAAACTAACCCCCGAAGGTGATGAAAAGAATTCATTAGATTTTTTTAATGGTCAATTTATTAAATACTTCATGTTTGTAACATAATATCAATGTAAAATTTGATTCCTAGTCATAAAGTCAATGTGGACATAAAAATTAAAACACGAGGTTGTTTTTTTGTTTTGCTCTTTGTATGGTTCAAATTAAAAGTCTATCCTATGGGACCTGAAGGACAGTAATAGACACTGATAGATATGTCGACAAATCCTGATTTCCATAAACAAAAAGATAAAAGAATAAATGGACCGTACAAATGATCATGCTGACAACATTTTTTTAACTGTCATTTTTGGATACTTTCATTTCATAATAATCTCATATTTTTATTTTTCATAAAAATTATGAGAACGAGTTTAATATTGAGATATAATTTTTTTCTTAATCATTTTTAGTGTTTAAGTGATTAATTAATCTCAACAAAGAACTTTGAATATTTATTTATCAGGGATATCAATAGATAATAAAATATTATAGGTCACATATATATCTCCAATACCCATATAGTAACAGTGGATGCATAATATCCATTTTTAAGAGTACGGAAAATCCACGTGTTCCAAATACTGACCTCCATTTTTATCGATCAAGAAGAATTATATAAAATCATTTTCTAATCAGTGAAAAATGCTTAACAGAACATAAAAGTTGATACCAAAAATGTCCCATGAGGTTGGGTGTCCGCATATTATTCATAATACCTAACCCACACTATTTATTATGATACGAAAAAAAAAGAATTAAAAGCTGAAAAATATATACAACATAAAGCAAACCAATCTCTTTGTCTTTTAGAAGCTGATATATGCAACACAATAATTAAAGTTCAATGACAAAACCATATCCATTAGAAGCTGATAGCCACAAAACATGGTTTGCTTGTGCTTCAACAGCCACTCTTCTGCACTTCTTTTAATACTACTTTTTGCCTACTCTGCCATGTCTGATCACTCCATCATCAGCACCTTACCTGGCTATCCCGGTTTTCTCCCTTTCTTTGAAACTGGGCATCTCTCTTTTTTTTCTTTTCTTTTTTGTTTCTTTTAAATTTCGAATACTATGATGCTTTTGTTCGACACACATGTTTGGGATTTTTTTTAATGGAAGCACTTTTGAACACTTAACATTCGTTTCTAAAAGATTAGATTCAAGATTTTGAATTTAGTATTTATAATATTATGTTTATTATAAATTTGAATTATGATGGATTTGATGAATTGAATGTTAGATTATATAAGTTTATTATAATGTCATTTAATTAATAAATTATTAGTTTAAGTGATAACTTAAAAATGATAGTTTTAACTCTTACATTAAATTTAATAAATATTTAGATTTAGATTTTAAATTTTAAATTTTTAATTGGATTAAAAATATATAAAAATTTAGATTTTAAATTCAATAGTGTGGTGGGTTCCACACAAATTTTTTAATCTTTTTTTAATAAACACTAAATTTGAATTACAAATCCAAATTCGTCCGATTTGTAACATAAATCCAATAAGTAAACATAAACGTAATTTTTAGAAATAGATTAATGTTACATTTAAGGATTATTGATTACTGGAGTTTTTCATGTGTTTTATGGTAGACAAGTTGAGTTGGTTTAGTTGGTTAAACATTCACACTCATACTGTAGAGATCAAGAGTTCGAGTCATATTTTTTCATTCCCCTTAAAATTTATAATATAATTTTAACAAAAAAATGTCGTTTAAGTTATGTGGGCACAAGAGACAAGCACAATGTGCAATTATTTTATTACTTTATTGAGTAAGAGAGAAATCCACAGGATGATCCTCTCATCCTTTGGCTCGTTGGAGGTCTGGGTTGTTCTGGTTTTGGTTCCCTTGTATTTGAAATTGGTATTTTTTTTCTTTCATTTTATAAAATTTGATCATTTTACTTATTATCATTATTTGATGATTTCGTTAGAGAGTTTGAGAAATGATGGTTAAACCTATAATGCATATACTAATTAGGTGAATATAAATATTGTGGGTTCAACGATTATGTTCACTCCATCTGTAATTTGTAACTCGTAAGAAAATAATAATGTGACTAGGCAAATGTGAGAACAATTGTGAAAATGGTGATGAGTTGGCTTAGTTTTATTGGCTATTGTCTAATTGAGTTAGTTATCCTAACTAACTTAGTTACATATTTATGGGCTACATGACTTTGCCTTTAGTTAATAAGAAAGTATTATTTTTCGATTGTTTCTCTCTCCTCTTCTTGCTCCTTTCTGCAGTCAATCTTGACTGCACTCTTCATGCTTTAATCTTCTCCACATGGTATAAGAGTCTGTCGTGACCAACGTCCAAAATGGCTGATGAATCCTGCATCTTCCTTTGACACTAAAAACCAAACCTGAAATCAAAATCTACCTCAAACTCTCTCTAACCCTTCTGCCACACATAATATTGATTCTCGAACTCACACCCCTATTTTTCTGCTATCCAATATATGTAATCTCATCTCTATTCGCCTGGACTTGGTGCCAAGGTTACTAATAAGAGTTGGCATGATAGATTAGTGAATGCTTCTAACTCTGTAGTACATCAGATTCTTAATCAAGCTCATATTCAATGTACTGATTCTTTTATTGCTTCTACTACTTGTGTTTGTACTTGTTGCTTAATAAGAAAATGCACAAATTACCTTTTCCTTTTTTTTCAATCTGTCTCTAACTCTCTCTTACAACTTTTACACAAATATGTGCGGGGACCTAGTCATGTCCCCTCCTTACAAGGTTTTAAATACTATGTTTCTTTCATAGATGACATCTGTCGTTTTACATGGATTTTTCCTATGGTTTTGAAATCTGAAGTGTTGAGTATCTTTAAGCTTTTTGAACCAATTGTTGAGAATATGTTATAAGCTAAAATAAAATTCTTGAGAAGTGATGGGGGAGGAGAGTACAGTAGCTTCCTCTTTAGATATTTTCTATCACAGCATGGTATTTCACACCAAAAGTCCTATCCTTACACACCACAACAACGTGGCACTGTCGAACGTAAGCATATATATCTTGTGGAGATTGCCTTAGCTCTTCTCTATACTGCTTCTCTTCCCTTAAAATTTTGGTTGCATGCTTTCAATACTGCAGTCTACCTTATTAATCGCATGCCCTCTCCTACTCTGAGTAATAAGTCTCCTTATGAACTGTTGTTCGGCAAGCTACCTAATTATAATCATTTAAAAATCTTGGGTTGTGCGTGCTACCCAAATATCAAACTCTAGAACTCTCACAAGTTACAACCTAAAACTATTGAATGCATCTTTGTTTGTTATGCAATGGATTATAAAGGTTACTTATGCTATGAACCTTCTACTGAAAAAATATGTACTTCCCGACATGTTATATTTAATGAATCTCTCTTTCCTTTTAAAAGTCTTGCTTCTTCTCCTATTGCTAGTATTGACTTTGCTGCCTCTCCTTTTACAGGTATGTCTCATTCTACTATTATATCTTTGCTTAACACTCTTGCTTCTGCTACCTTTACTAATGATTGCATTCCATCTTATATTAACTAATCTAGTGTTACTTCTGCCACTCACAATGATGTTGCTGCTACTCACATTTCACCCACAATCAAACACACTCCTATTGTTCACATTGATAACTATTCTTCATCCATTTTGTCCAGTAGTCAACAAAATTCTGAATCTTTAATTAATACTTTGCATCATTCCGTAATGCCTAATATATCTGATGCTATGTCTATTGATCTCACTACTGCTCCTCCTAGAATAAAATCTACCACTAATGTTCAACCTAATTTACACCCTATGCAAACTCGTTCTAAGTCTGGCATTTCAAAGAAAAAATTTATTCTTGCCACTCACATCTCTAATGTTACTGAACCTTCCACTTTTCCTGCTGCCTCTAAAATACCAGCATGGACGACAACCATGAGTGATGAGTACAATGCCATAATGGATCAAAAAACCTGGTCGTTTATTCCTCCTCTACCTAATAGAAGCATAGTGGGCTGCAAATGGGTTTATAGACTAAAGTATAATCCTAATAGAACTATTGCTAGGTATAAGGATATGTTAGTAGCTAAGGGTTTCCATCAAGAAGCTGGCCTAGACTACATTAAAACCTTTAGTACTGTCTTAAAGAAACCAACTGTTAGACTTATTTTCTCTCTTGCTTCTCAATTTGATTGGTCTCTCAGGCAACTTGATGTTAAAAATGCTTTCTTGCATGGTATTTGGAATGAAGAAGTATAATGATTCAACCCCCTGGCTTCATTAATCCTGCACACCCAACGCGTGTTTACAAGCTACACAAATCATTATGTGGCCTCAAACAGGCACCTCGAGCTTGGTTTGACAGGTTTGTATCCTATCTCTTTTCTCTTGGATTCCAAGCTTCTCTAGCTGATTCTTCTCTCTTTGTCAAATCCTCTGGCACGTCTTTCACCTACTTACATCTCTATGTTGATGACATTATCTTAACTGATAATAATTCTACCTATATTGATGATCTTATCCATACTCTTCATCTAGAATTTCAAATGAATGATTTAGGTACTTTAAAGTATTTTCTCGATCTTGAGGTTACTTGAACATCTTCTGGTCTGTTTGTAAATCAGCATAAATATGCCTAAGATCT
The DNA here is from genome assembly GCA_003255025.1 of Datisca glomerata. NCBI lineage: Eukaryota > Viridiplantae > Streptophyta > Magnoliopsida > Cucurbitales > Datiscaceae > Datisca > Datisca glomerata. The sequence continues at coordinate 75,475 of QANY01009254.1, read as the reverse complement.
TCTCTTAAAAGCTGGCATGATTGATGCCAAACCATGCACCTCACCTTGTTCTACTAAAAACCCCTTATATAGCCATGTTGGCTTATTCTCTATCTGATGTCACAACCTTGAGAAGCTTGGTTGGATCACTACAATACCTAACGCTCACCAGAACAGACATATGTCTAGCTGTTAACCGCGTGTGCTAATTCATGCGCTGACCGACCTCTTCTCACCTCACTGCTGCTAAGCGCATTTTACGTTATATTACAGGTACTATATTTCATGGATTGCTATTCAAGCCTGGCTCTCTTCATCTTCATGGGTTTAATGACGCGGATTGGGAAGGAAACCCATCTAATCGACGATCAACCACGGGCTTCATCATTTTTCTTGATAACAACCTGATTTCATGGTGCGCAAGAAGCAACAAATGATTACCTGATCTTCCACTGAGGCGGAGTACAAGTCTCTGGGCAATACATCGGCTGAAATGTCTTGGCTTCGACAGCTCGTGTGTGACATACACCTATACCTGAAGCAACCTCCACTCATATGGTGCGGTAACACCTATGCGATAGCTTTAGCCTCCAATCGCATGTTCCATGCTCGAACAAAGCACGTGGAAATCGACTACCACTTCATTTGAGAAAAAGTCGTCAAAGGTGATCTTCAAGTTAGGCATGTTGAGTCTCAATTTCAGCTTGCGGATGTCTTTACAATGCCTCTATCAACACCCCAGTTTCTCTTCTTGACAAAAAAATTGTTGCACCAGAAACCGGACATCGGTTTGCGGGGGGATGATAACAGTTGTAAAAAGGGTGATGAGTTGGCTTAGTTTTAATGGCTATTGTCTAATTGAGTTAGTCACCCTAACTAGCTTAGTTACGTATTTATGAGTTGCATGATTTTTCCTTTAGTTAATAAGAAAATATTATTTTTCGATTGTTTCTCTCTCCTCTTCTTGCTCCTCTCTTGCTCCTCTCTTGCTCCTCTCTTGATCTCTTCTTCTTCAACCTTTCTTTCCGCAGTCAATCTAGACTGCACTCTTTGTGCTTCAATCTTCTCCACAAAATGCAGTCATCTTGACTTTTCATGTATCTTATTTATCTTCAGTCCAATTTTTAAACTTGATAATTATGCTCTTAGACTTATAAATAGGGGTGAAAATTTTTGTACTGAACCGGTCAAACCGAACCGAACAAAAAATGACCAGTTCAGTCAGTTCTTTATATGTATTCGGTTCGACTCGGGAAAATGAACGAACCGAAGTTTCAGTTCGCTTTAAATTTTTGGTGATTTTTGAACCGAACCGAACCAAAACTTCAAATTCCTATTACTTTTTTTTATTTTTTTTACATATAATTTCATATCAAGCCGAATCGAACTGAAACACAAATTTTGATTTATTTTTTTCAATAATATCATTTAAAAATGATTTAAAAATAATTTTTTAATTAATAATGTCAAACCGAAGATCCGAACAGAAACTCACGATTCAATTCTTTTGTCACGAACAGTTCGGTTCAGTTTTATCGCCGAACCAAAATTTCGGTTTGGTTTAAGTTTTCACCAAAAAACTGACCGAACCGTAAACACCCCTACTTATAACCCTAAGCACTAATAGAGATTTCATGGAAATGAAATCATACAAGGATCTAGATCCTTTGTACTTGATGTGCCAACTACAGTGTCAGTTTGTCATATCTGAGCCCTCTATTTAGATCTATACTACTCAGATTTCACAAATTAAAAAGACCAAAAATCATTTTTTTCATTTTATGAGTTTAGCTCATCTTAGCAGTCCAGATTTGATCAGACGATTTCAGTAGACCGAACTTCAACTTCTGGACCCTTAATCGTATTTCTCGTCACATATTTGGGATAAAAAAAATGAGCAAACCACACCGTATCTATCCTCTTCCTGTCTTCCATGCACACTAAATATTCTCGAGCAATAACTGTTGTTACTTAAAGGTGGCAACCGGGTCGATAAAGGCCTTCGGGCCAGGTCCAGGCTATCACGAGCCTTGTCTTCAAGGCCCATGGCTCGGCTCGGCCCGACCCGTGAATCCATTTTTTTGTCTAAAATACCAATAGACCAAGACAATCTTTGTTAAATTAATTGTTTAAAATATATTCTTATTGTCTTTTAACACATTTTATCGAAACTTCAAATAATATACTTTTGAGATAATTAAATAAAAATAATATTTTTCATTTAAATGAATATTTTAGTGAATGAAAAATTAGATTCATGAAAAGTTTAAAAAATATTGGTTTAATATTCCTAATATTTTTTGTTCTATTAATAAGCATAAATTATTTACTATTTTTTAGATTTTACGTGAATATGAATATCACTAATTTACGAATTTAATAAATAAAATAATTATTTTACTTATTATTACAAGTTTTTCTATTGAGATTTTAAAGTAATAAAGTAAAATAATTATAAAAAAAGTAACTTGACTTCCGTATAGCTTAGTGGTAATATCTACGCTTCATCTATTTCCATCTGCATTTTTTAGAATTAAATCACATTAAAAGGAGGGGAACTGGCCGGGCCGGTTCAGTGATTCATTCTGAGCCGCCCTAAATTTCCGGCGCCGGCCCGGTTGCCACCCCTATTGTTACTATCATCACCAATACCATAATATCAATATTGTTTTCTTTTTCCACATCAGAAATTGTTAATGATAAGTTCTTTATTTTGGTCTTCAGGTCCATTGGTGTTTAACTATAACTTCACAGAGTTGAATGAGAAATCAGTAACCTTCAAACTCAATCCATTTTCATGGACAAAGGTATCAATGTTTTAAATGTAAATTGAGTTATTGACTTTTTAGTTCACTAATTTTTTTTTGAATTTTTTTAATTAATTTTTCAGACTGCAAATATTATTTTCTTGGATGCACTAGTGGGTACTGGATTCTCACATGCAAAGAATTGGGAGAATCATTACATGAGCGATGCCGTATCAGCTAAACACTCTTACAAGTTTCTACAAAAAGTGAGTTTAATTAAATTTTAGGCTTATTTTAAGTTTTAGTTCTATCAATTATAATGGATAATTGAAAATCACTAATTTAAATTTTTTATAAAGACTTAATTTCTACCAAATGTTCTTTGGAAGTGTATTCGAATGGTTTTCTAGAAAGTGTATTAAGGATATGTATTCTATGTCATTCATCAAAATCGTAAAGAGACTATTAGTTGCATCTACTTTAGGCTTTGTAGGTTTTAACTATAAATGATAAATTACAAGATGATGTCTCAAGCCTCAAGTCTCTTTAGGTTTTAACACATCTCAAGCCTCAAGTCTCTTTAGGTTTTACCACATCTCAAACCTAGTTGCATCTACTTTAGGCTTTGCTGGTTTTAACTATAAATGATAAATTTACAAGATGATGTCTCAAGCCTCAAGTCTCTTTAGGTTTTAACACATCTCAAGCCTCAAGTCTCTTTAGGTTTTACCACATCTCAAACCTAGTTGCATCTACTTTAGGCTTTGCAGGTTTTAACTATAAATGATAAATGATAAATTTACAAGATGATGTCTCAAGCCTCAAGTATCTTTAGGTTTTAACACATCTCAAGCCTCAAGTCTCTTTAGGTTTTAACACATCTCAAACCTAGTTGCATCTACTTTAGGCTTTGCAGGTTTTAACTATAAATGATAAATTTACAATACGATGTCTCAAGCCTCAAGTCTCTTTAGTTTTTAACACATCTCAAGCCTCAAGTCTCTTTAGGTTTTAACACATACAAACCGGCGGCCTAATATCCTTCATATAGAGAGACGATATTAGGACAACCAGCAAAAGAGATACAAAATATCCAAAAATCCTTGAGTATTTAAAGCATGTAGACTCCACGCTCTAACATAATCAAATCTTTAATCACAAAATCTCTTTCAAGAATCAAATCATCTACAACACTCACTCTTTTACTATTGTATTCAGGATGATAGAATCTATATTTCAATACCTTATAAATCCAGAGAGAATTGGGACATTGAAGAAGTAACCATAGGGTGAATGTGTGGCTCCATCTACCGCCCACTGCCAGCGGTTACTAAGATTTAACTACTAGGTTGTAACAGCCATCAACCTCTCTAATAATCGCCTTTAGGTTTTATCCATGTTTTGTATGTTTGAGAAATTGCCCCTTGTATAGTTGTATTTAAATTAGCTGCCGAGTGAGGCACGCTTGCCATTAATTTGTTCCCTATGTGGCGACTAAATAACTTGAACTTCATTATTTATTCCTCCTCTTTTGTGTATGACTTAATTGTGAGAACACACGTAGTGGCTTTTGGGTCACCCCAAATTTCTTAGAAATCCTTTGTACGTTGGTGGAGACTCGTATGGATTTGTTCCTGTATTGACCCAAGAAACAGTCAATGGTAACAATTCTTCACCTTCTATTTTTTCATACTAGTGTAGATTATAATAATTTAGTCCTATTGTGAATTTAATGCTGAGTTTATTTTCCCAACATTGATGTTGTAAGATTCAACAATATGTTGAAAGAGCTCAACGAATACATTCAGAAATTCAACTAATGTGTTCTGGGATTTACATATATGGAGTTCAATAAAAACCCTCAGTATCATGCTAGAAAAAATGACATCAACAATGAAGAGTGACCCTTGTCAATAAAAAATTATGCTGATGGTGGTTTTGACCATACAGAGTTGGTGTGAAACGTCTCTCATTTCTAGACAGAATAAAATTTGCACTCATACACTGACTAAATTTTAGACCAAATTTTATTGATGTGCTACACTATAAATAACTGAGATATATAAACTAAGATAAAACTCGGTCAAGATTTCCATCCATATAATATTGAATAGTACTGTTATAGTTAGGAATTGAGTGTAATGGAAATATATGTTAGTAGTAAGAGTATTGGATAATAATAAAGCTTGATATAGTGTACGTCTTCATTTGTTTGTTTGGATCAGTTAGACAATTAGCAAAATCACATTAAAACGTAGTGGTAATATATTTATGCAGAGTGTTGGCAATTATTAGCTAGAATACATATCATTTTTTAGCCTAAAAAAATTGATAGATATATTCAATTCTTTTGTTTTCTCCTTTGTAGGCATTGATGCAGGTCTTATGTCACCAATGAATCTTCAAGTAAATTTCTATGTTTATTTAAAGAGTTATTTTAAAATCATTTACAACCAGCTGTAAAATA
>QANY01009254.1:36477-70136 GCA_003255025.1 Datisca glomerata | reverse complement strand
ATATATATATATATATATATTTATACCCTGTATAAATGTGTTCTTAGAGTTGGTGTGAAAGTGAATTCTACATTTATTTCCAAGTGGAGCTCTTTGTACGTACTTTGTAGTTTTAACCTGTCACATATTTGTCCTTTCTAACTGTGGAGTCATGTAGGAGGTTTGAGTTAGGCAACCTTGCAACTAGAAGTAATGAACTTTTAGGAAAATGGCAGGGGAGATTTCCTCCGGGAACCGATTCTCATGATTTATGGCGTTCTATCATTAAGACTAAGAATGGGTTATGTCAAAATGGTCTTGAAATGAATTTACATAGCGGCTAAGATTTCTTTTGGAAGCTCTTGCAAATTCATCTCACACAACAACTTAATTTTCCTCCAACGATACTTTTACGGTCATTTTAATCTAAAAATTAGATGTGACACCTTATGTGTAACACTTGGTCTTCTAAAATGATAAATGAGTAGTTCAATAGCGTTTGTGTAAAACTTGCTCATTTTATTCTCTCTAAGTTTATGTATCAAAGATCGGAAAAATTTATGGATAGACGTTTGAAAAAGAAAAAAATGATTTTAAGTCCCTATTATTTTTTTAACGAAATTCAGTATTTTTACAAGTAAAAAGATTAAGCTATCCTTTCATTTAAAATTTTTCTATTCAACTTGGTGAGTTCTAGATTGTGGTTTAGTCAAAATATTTAGCTACACTACAACAAGTGTTAATCTTAACGTCATAATATTAGATCAGACAGAATCTAGCAAAAATATTACTAGACCATAGTTTATCCTATGATAAATTAGTCTTTTCTTTTATAAAAAAGACAACACTTCATTAAAATGCCTAAGAGTTTGAATTTCATTTTTTCCATCTCAATGAAGTACTCAGAACGTGTTTAAAAAAAATGAAGTCCTCAGAGCGTACCTTTCATTGAACCCCATTTCTTCTAACAATCCCGATAACACTATTCTTCAAAAAAATGAAGTCCTCAGAGCGTAACACTATTCTTCAACAATGGAGAAAATGAAGCATCACAGTTCACATTAATCCTTCCATCAACAAAGGCTATTTAAAAGGGATTCATCCTCAACCTCGAAGAAGCAACGCTATGGAGAGAAGATAGAGACGAATCCAAACCATAAGAACTTTCTTCCTTGAGATACAAGTGCAAACAGATTAGAAGCTTTCAGACCTTCAACCTGAAAGCAAATCTTGAACTCAGAAAATTCTCTAATACTTCCTTCTTCTGCACAAACTTTCTCTGATATTTCTTTAACATGTACATTTCAAAAAATCAATAATCACAACCATCAAAGATTGAACAAAGATCATGAATTTCCAAGAAAACACTAGTAATGAAAATAGAGAGATGACAAACTAACAATTATCAAAGAAACGAGAAGATTAGAAGATAGAAATCAGATTAATCGAACTCCATTATCAGAAATCAGATCCAAAACTTGGTACCCAAACAGTTATGGTGTTTTGGTTAATATTCAGATTTTCCTTCCTTAAAGATTTCTAAGGCTTGGCCTAAAAGGTGTTGGATTTGCATGAATGAATTAGTCTGCATTTAGAACACCAACATCTTTACACTTTAGTAGATTGATAAATAGCTTTTGTGCTAGCTCCTATCTCTCTCAACAACACAAACAGAGAAAAGTAATACCTAAATTAACAAAATTTCATCGGTTTTTGTTGCCCAAAATCATGGAAATATTGAAATCGGAGAGTTGAAGTGAGGCATAGAAGATGCAAATTTCTTTAAGACAATATTACCTGAATATTGGTGCTCACATAAAAAGATAATAGTTTTTTAAGATACAACACTTATTCTTAAGAGTAAATGGCATTATAATAACCTTGCGCGGGAAAACTAAATTTTGAATGCACTTACAATTGAAAAGAATTAGGCTGAAGAGAAATTGACTAACAAATTTGGTAGAGTTTCGACATAGTCTTTGAATTGGAAAAACATTACTCACTTTCTGTTGTAGGGGTATGGTCTATCTATACGCATCATGGTATCGTTTCGTATAAGGTTGGTCTTTTAATGTATCAATAGAGATCATCTGTCAACATTACTTATACAATCAATCACAACTATCTATGAACAATTTTTTATCTTTCTAAGTGGTCACACCTATTAAGTAGGTACGTCAAAGGAACCCTTCTATTATCAATGCTATTCACAATAGCATCACACCGTTAATTTCTATTGGAACTCTTATATGAGACTTGTTTCAATTCACTTAATTTGTAATATATGTGCTGGCTTATAATCATAAATTTCCAACAATCCCCCACAATTGGAAAAGGTCAAGATATGGAAGAGAAAAATGAATTATGCAGCTGGAAAAGAACTGCATCAAATTGATAGGTTTTGACTTTGAACTTCCCTAGTAAAAGCCTATTGGACGTACTTGGCTAATAGGGGAAGTGAAGTGTTGAACTGTCCATCTATGTAATTCAAGACAATAGACTTCACACAATACCTTTCCATTCCAAAATTTGATTTTAGATTGTATTCAATATTTGGGCGATGAACAATCTTCATTCTGTGAGTACTTTAAAGAATCCAAGCCTTATAAACACACTTATAGAATTGGCCATGTTCTACACTAACATAGCAATGTCCTATAAGGCGTATCCTACTATACTTCACTTATATACTTTACAAGATATATGCATATTGTTGTGGGTATTTCACCGATCATCAATGGCGTGATGACAACACCAAATAAGTTTGGGACAAAGGAAATTTTCAAAAGAGAGGAATCGACCTCTCCTAGTCAGTCTTGAGGGAGCTCGGGTCACACAGACTTGAACACATGAAGGATGATAAGAGAAGCCCCAGAAAGGAGCTCGGTACTATTAGTGATAGACATTATTATCCGCCGAAAGTAACATCCCAGGTGGCGCCTTCTCATAGACTCAAAAGCCCAACAAGTCCAAACGCTATGGTAGAGTGTCAGATCAGCCCTCGATGCATCACCTCGAAACCACATCAACATTTAACGCCAGTCACTCAATGTAAAAAGTTTCCTCCCTACAGTCCAATCAAGGACATACGTCGTGTCCCAATAAGTTTTCCCAGCACGCTCCCGAGGCCACGCCTTCTCCCACGAGGCCTCATGTACAAATACCCACATTTACGAGAAAGAAAGGTATGTCATTTTATACCCTAAGGAAACTTTGTCAAAATAATGTCAAGATTCTAACTTAGGCATCAGAGGCCCTTAGGTGAGGCAACCACCCTCCGGCTCACTTTCGTGTTCTTTGTTTGTGTTTTGCAGATGTTGAAGTCATGAAGAGCTCCATTCGGAGGGGAGATTGCACGAAACTTCACTATTGAGGTTTTTGGCATCAACAGTTGGCGCAGTCAGTGGGAACGACTTTAAAAACATTCTAATTCAAAGCACGTGAAACCCTTTCTCTCCCATAAAGGGGAGGATGAGTCCAACGCCCCACGCTAGTAAAGTCCAGGGTGACGGGGGGATCCACCCTTCTCCTCACAGACAGAAGAATCATCTCCAATCATGACGATTATATGACGAAGGAGGAAGAATACAGAGGCTGCAACCTCTGAGGTAACCAGGAGAGGGAGGAAAGACGTGTCATTTGTCACTCAAATAGTAGTGGTCTCTTACACAGAAATGATCCTCCTCGGTGACTTAAAGGCTCGCCATCTGGGGTATGCACCCGTAAAATCCTAGGGGAATACTATCCGGGATAGGACGAGGCGACGCTTTGACTCGGAGAAACTACCACCCCTTGCGGAGAACCGAGACCAAAGCGAAATCAACCTTTTAGATGGCCAAGCTCCCCCTTAATGGGGGAGGTTCTGGTTGGGATCATCCCAAGAAGACAAAGGAAGGAGCGACAACTGAGAAGGGTTCGAAATGAGGGCACCCTATAAAATAACCCTAGGTGTGCTTACAACCGCTTCACCATTACGTTGGATGAAGGAGGAGAAATGGATGCCGAAGAACGAACGAAGGAATTGAACTTCTATAAAATTATTTTAAAAAAATAATTTGGAGAGTATTTGATTAAATTTGGTAATCATTTTTCATAATGGGCATTGTAGAGTGCTCTCTTAACAGGGCATTCTCCCTCACGGGCTTTCCACACGCGTCGTACATTACCCGTCGGTAATTGTTAGCTATGAGGTAAGTACAAGTGACCTTTCTCACAAGTACTACTCAGTACCTTCGAAGAGGTGGAACCAGTTGCTCCAACGCATTCACGTGCTCACCATTCTGCTCTGTTTTCCTTGTCCCTCGGGAAAGATCTTTGTTTTCCTAATCTTTAGGGAAATGGTCTCTATTATATGCTTTGGTTAGTTTCGCGTTAGTATGCAGAAGTCTAGACCTATGATTGTTCCATTTTCTGCATATTTCAAGCTTTTAGCAGATATGCCACCACTAGCTAATGAAGAAAAAGAGAAGATGTCATATGTTCCTTATATTATTGCACTTAAGAGTATCGTGTATGATATGGTTTATACTTGTCTAGATATTTCACATGTTGTTAGTGTCGTTAGCAGATATGTGGGAAACCAACCTGACAAGGTTCATTGACAAGCTGTGAAATGAATTATTTGATATTTGAAAGGTACTGTAGATTCAGGCCTAATTTATGGCAGGAGTTTTAACACTATCAGTAGTGTTGTTGGTTTTGTTGACTCTAACTATGTTGGTGATCTTGATGAGAGGCGTTCTTCGACAGGTTATTTGTTCACACTTTCTGGTTATGCTATTAGTTAGATTGCTATTATAAAGTCTACAATCTCATTTTCTACTACAGAGCTAAGCATATGGCAGCAATAGAAGCAGTGAAAGAATCCATTTGGCTTAAGTGTTTGGTTACTGATTTAGAACTTCAACATGATTCTATTGTTGTTTATTGTGATAGCTAGAGTACAATTGACCAAAAATCAAATGTATAACGAGAGGATCAAACAAATTGATGTCAAATATCATTTAGAGGTTATATCACAAAGTGCCACTACAGCAGAAAATCTAGTTGATATGATGAGTATGTCTATTGATGTTCACAAGTTCTAACTTTGCCTGGACTTGATTTGTTTTCACACTACGTGATTTGGTGCTTTAGAGAAGATGTTTGAAAAAAAAATCTTATTTTAAAATCAGGTTGCAATTTGAAGCCAAAGTGGAGATTTGTTGGGGCATGACTTCAAATGTGGATTTTTGCTTTTGTCCTACATCGTCATTTAATAGTCATGTTCTCTTAGTTTTTCTTATATAGATTTCTCTCTCCCCTTGTGTATTATATCAAATCATATCAGTTATAGAGATAGGTGTAGGGCCTACGAATATTCTAAGTTTATATTTTAGTTCAATATTTATGTATGTGGTATTTTAGTTTGTGAATGTTTTTTGCATTCGTTTGTAATTTCTTTGTTGATTAGTGAAATTATTCTCATCTTCACTTGTGGATATATGCACACTGTCGAATCACGTAAATTTTTGTATTCTGTAGTTTATTATTTATATTTTGCATATTTTCCAAATTTCTGGAGTTGTCGTCATAATAGTAAATAACAATAAGTTCACAATTTTTCGGGAGTTGTCGTCATAATAGTAAATAACAATAAGTTCACAATTTTTCGATAATGTTGTTGGTGATAGACATCCCAGCTCCGCTAGCACCTCCGTAGCACCATTATCATCAACCAAACTTAGCATATTATTAAATTGAAATAAAAGAGTCACAAACGAAAACTTAAAAGAAAAAAATTAACGAATCTAAAAGAATATATGTTATAAATATTATCAGAAATAAACGAAGAATAAAAATTCAGAGCATATGACTATAAAATTGGAGTAACTATACTAAGGGCCCTGGACGCCAACACTTTCGATAAATATGAGTGATAACAAGTTCATCTGATCATTTAATTTTAAATATTTATTCCAAGCAGTAAGCTAAAATCAAAGAATCTAACGAGATCTAAAATGAAAAATGACCACCTCATAAACCGAATTACTTTTTAATCAAAACTGTCTTCCTTCAAAGATCAAAGCATAAATACTTACCTGAATAACAATAACTTCAAAATTGAATTAATAAATTTTTAATACTATGTTTATTAAGTATGAGCGACTTATTCGGCGCTTTTTAAACATTTTAAAGACGGGCTATTAAAGTACAATCGATTTAAATGTCAGGGATATATCCTTTTTTTCATTAGATGTTGAATAATTTCGAACTCGGATGAACATCTTAAAGCTGATGAAACTTCGTCCTAGTATCACTTTTTTAGAGGTGTGCGTATGCTATTTCTTAGAGGTGTGCGTATGCTCATATTTTTTAACTATTAAAACTCATGACTCCTCACGTTTAGTTGATTCTTGTAAAAGTTTCGCTCATTTGAAATATATTATGAAAAATCTATTAATAATATATTTATTTTTTTAAATGACATTTCAATAATGTTTTATAACTCGAATTTAATTCATAGTAGAATAATTATTTTATTTTAATTAATCTAATTCATGATTTTTTATTATTGACAATTCTATTCTTCATATGATTCTTAAAAAAATATTATAAATTTCAAGCAATTCTGAGTGTAATTAAATGCGCTAGAATTACTGTCATTTATTTATGTGTGATATATTATTTGATTTTTGATTTAAAAAGAAAAAAAAAGTGAATTCGTGAAACTGAAAAAAAAAATGTATACGTGACGTGAAATTATGTGGAGGAAGAATAGTCACATGACAGCGAGTGTAATTGGGTGAGTCATATCATCACGCAAAATCTAATACCAAAATAATGAGACTTGGAACAATAATTGCCAACGAAGAGGCAAATTACCTATCATCTCTCTCTCTCTCCAATCTGATTATCAGCTGTAACAAAAGCACAACATGTTAAGCTTCAACGGCCACATTAAGGCACGAGATCAATGGCAACAAGGTGCAGTTTTTCTATTTCTTTTTGCAAGCACTGCCTTGTCCCAGTCGATCATCAAGAACTTACCTGGCTTCTCCGGTGACTTGCCTTTCAAACTTGAAACTGGGTATGTTCTTTTTCACTCTGTTTTTACCCTTATTATGCTAGTTTCTGTGTTTTGCTTCGGAAGACCCAACAGGCCTCCATGACGATACTGAATGAAACAGATGTGTCTGTAGGTGGATCTGAGAGTACGCGCTTCTCTTCCATATCACATTACCATAATAATCCATATCACGTTTTTCTACTCTTCCTTTAAAATTACTCCCAAGCATAATAAAAAATAATTAAGTGTCACAAACTAAAATATTAACTCACAAATCCTATCCTCACACTTTTCTATACTATCCGTCATAAAAAAATTAAGCTATTTAATCAATTAGTTAATGGGCAATTTCTTATGTTTTATGAAACAAATTCTCGTAAACATGTTTGCTGTTTTCATTGACTTTAATAAATTGATAAAATCACTACTCCGGAGAAAATTATAAATCGATACTCTCAAAATCTATTTATTATTAATCAATTTATCGTATACCTTTATTTATTTATAATTATATAGAATTGAGTAAAAATGGTTCCCATGTCATCATTTCAATAGTTAATACATGTTAGTAATGCTTTTACTACTGACTAACTACTCTGCCATCGATATGCAATTATGTTATAATTTATGGAAGCAAAAACAAAAGACATTATATTATTAGCGTAGGTTCTACCGTCGTACATTTTTAACAAAATTATATTATATTTTAAATTTTAAAGAAAATGAATGACTCATCCCACAACTCATAAGTGTGGGTATTTAATCAATTTATCCAACATAATTTGTCGTTCCACAATCATAACGGGTTATGAAAAAATATAAAAAATCAATTGAGTCCAATATCTGGGGCAGATAATTTTTTTATGTCCCCCAAAACGTTTCTCTAGCTTAATTTGGTGATTTTATTTAATTGTTTTGGATATAATCAATTCTTTTAGTTATCTTTTTTCTTCAATTATACTAATTTTATTTTAATTAGTACTTAATTAATTTGAAATAAATAGTTATAATTTTATAAATAATTCTTACTGACAAAAACTCTAATTGAAGGTTTTTTCAATTTAACTAATCCTTTAAATTAAGTAGTAACGATACAACATTCAACTGAGAAAAGTTAATACATGCATACATGTCGACAAAGTTTAAATGATATATAAACTAAAAAAATTCTAAACATCATTATAATCATATAAGCTTCCACTTGAGTATTTATTTTCAGTAAAAACTGCAAAAAAAAAAATCTGTAAAAATTTTAAAACTGTAAAAAATTTTAAAAACTGTAAAAATTGTAAAAAATAAAAACTTAAAAAATAAAAACCCATAAAAACAGTAAAAATATTAAAAAACAGTCAAAGCAATTATGGTCATTGGCTTTTCAAACTAAAATAGCAAAAACGCATAAGAAATTAGCACTACAAACACATTATAACAAATAAAATTTATAATTAACTAAAACAGTAAATGAAGTAAAAATGAATAACACTAAATGTCACCTAAATTTAACACTAAATATATTATTACCTTAATAATAGGATGAGGTAATTGCTTGGTTGAATGAAGGAATGATGAAATGAAGTAAAAAAATGTTTGGGTTGAGTTGAGAAATGAAGTAAAAAAATGATGGAATTGAAGTGAGAAATGAAGAAGAATAATAGTTAAATAGAAAAAAGAGATAAAATTAGAAAGACAAAATTGAATTAATTACCCAAACAAATAAAATATTGAACTAACACATTAAAAAATAACTGCCCAAACATTATTAGAATTACTATTATACATAAAAAAAACCCACAAAATTAATTAAAATTTTGTGTTGAAAACGTTCGGAGGGAAAAAATATTTTTTTATTTATTGTGGGTCCCATATCTGGGGCAAACGTTCAAATAATTTTTGTATGTTTTACATTTTTTAATAATCTCATTATACATGTGTAACTCACGTCAATAAAATAATATTTGACATGAGTCTCACACGTTAAATGATAGATTGTGACTGCCGCCACAATAATCTCTCGCTATGTCTTGTCATTTCCTAAAAAAGTCATTTTATGTCGATTAAATAATTGATCAAATTTTAAATGATCAAGTGATGTGATAATTATCAATAGATTAGTGTTTGATAACTCATTAAAATGATTTGCAAAAACAATCTATAAATGATTGCCTCATCAGTTGATCACTTAAAATTTGATCAATTACTTAATCGACATAGAATTGATCTTCTTAAAAATACTTTGATTAATTTAATTAATACAAGCAAAAAACCCAAGTTATGCATAGGGGTGTTATTGGTTCGGTTTGATCTGTCATTTGGACAAAAATTAAATCGAACCGAAACTCATGGTTCGTCTCTATGCCAAACCGAACCGAACCATTCATGAGAAAAAACCGAACCGTACCGAAACTCACTAATTCGAACCGAACTGTGAGTTTAGGTTCGGTTCTCCATTTAAAAATACTTTCTAAAAACTATTTTCAAATAATATTATTGAAAAAATAATATTAAAATCAAGTTTTGTTTTGGTTTGGCATGAAATTATATATTAAAATAATAATAAAAATTTATAGTTTCGATTCGATTCTTTAATTTTTTCGAACCAAATCGAACTTAATGTATATAAAGAATCAACCAAACCGATCATTTTTTTTTGTTCGGTCGGTACAAAAAATTTCACCCCTAGTTATGCACGGGTATATCTACAAAAATAACTCATTTATATTGTAAGTGAGATTACTTTTGGATCATATAAATAACTAACACGATGCAGAAACCAATATGCAAGTTTAAAAAAAGAATAAGGAGAATAAGAGAAAACCAAAAGACTTGACTTGAAAAGTCTATTTTATTTGTGAGATAAAGAGGACTATACTTTTTCAACTGGATAACTATTTGAAGCTCCGTCTATATTTAGATATATTAATTCCAAGCATTTTATTTGAAAAAAAAATATTAACTCTGAACATTAATATATTAATTCCATGACTCATAACTGTTCCCAATGGGATGACTTTCTTTTTCATGATGCACCTTATAAATATAAATATATTTATATGGGTGTGTTATAATCTTGTTTGTTCTTCTTGATCCTAGTGAATACCTGCAATAGTAAAATGGACAACTTTTACATTGATGATGCGCGACTATAAATTTATATGTTATTTTTATGTTTTAAGTTTATAACTATCTCTAATAAAAGAATTAATGCATTTTAATTCTTAACAATTGGTATCAAAGTTTTGATTTGAGTGAGAGAAATGATTGGAGAAGGAGGATCTGTTCATACAATCAAGAAAATCAATGGTATGAGTTTCACATTTTGGAGAGTATAGGTTGAAGATAATATCTATGGTAAAAAAATGCATATGCCTCAATCAGGGAAGAAACCAGAAGCGACATCGGATGCAGATTGGGCGCTCCTAGGTTGATAGGTATTGGGAGCCAAATTTTTGACATTGTAAAAAAACATGGTCCATAACGTTGTGAAGGAGAAACTGTAGTGGGTTTGATAAAGGTATATCTGACTAGTATGAGAAACTACAATGGCGTTTATGCGTAATCATTAGTTTCTTGAGGTGTCAAAACAGATCATTCCAATTATGGGAATGGATTTGGCAACTCGTATTATACTATCATACTTAATGATATGTTGATTGCATATGCTCGCATAGAGGAGATTGATAAATTCAAAAGGAAATTGTCAAAAGGAAAAGATGAATGGTTTATTGAAGTTATGGTAGACAAAATATGTGAAAAAAATGTTAGAAAGTAAGTCACTTCAGACTATCTAAAACAAACAGTCACCTTAGACGAAGCATAAGAGGGCCCACATGGCCAACGTGCATTATGCTTCAGTTATTGGTGGTTAATTTATACATGTCATGTTGTTTATCAGATCAGAAATAACACATGTAGTGGGAGTGATGAGCATATATATGAGTATTCTTGGAAAGCAATGCTACGAGGCAGTGAAATGGATCCTCTTGTATTTGAGAAGTACTACGGATTCAGTCTTATTTTTTAAGAAGTCAGACTTGAACCTACAAGGTTATTCTGTTGCAAATATGACAGGTTATTGAGAATAGGAAAGCACCACTAGGTTCGTTTACATGTTAGGGGTACAAAAATTAGCTGGCTCTCAAAGCTACAAAAGATAGTTGCTCTTTTGAATATTGAGGCTAAGTATGTTGTAGTGACATAAGTTAACAAGGGAGTGTATAGTTGTAGTGTTTCTTGGGAGAACTAGGCCTGAGGAAAGGGAATAACATTTTGCATTGCGATAGTCAGAATGTTATTCATGTGCGAATAATCTAATGTATAATGCTAGAACAAAGCATACCGGTTCGATACCATTTCATAAGTCAATTTTAAATGATGGAGTCCTTGCATGCAAGAAGATTAAGAGGAAGTCATAATCTAGTTGATAAGTTGATGAAGTCGGTCACGATTGATGAAATGAAGTTGTACGCAACTTCAGTTGGACTTCTCACTTGTGGAATGAAGAATTGTAGCCGCTGGGGGAGGGGGGTGTACTACGCTTGGAGGTATATGGAGTTACTTGATGATGGATTAATCTCGTGTGAAGCCTAATCATGCACTACTCAAGTTTTTTTTGTGTTTTGTGTCTATATTAGATTACTTTAATATCCTCACAATATAAAAAGATATTAAAGCAATTTTTCTTGTTGGCAAAAATAGATAAACAAAAGAGGCGTGAACCTCTAGAGACCGTCTTGTAAACTTCTTCTTTTTCTTGATCATAATAAAAGTCTTCCATGGTAAAATCAACGTAGCTCTCGTAATGAGTGTGAAACACTAATTTTTTTATTTTATTTCTGTCTTTTTATATTATTAGTAAAATGAATATGATGTTTTAATCCTTGAACACTATAAATGAAATGATATATAGTAAATCATAATCTATGTTGTGTTTTAGGTATGTGAGTACAGGAGAGAAGAACAATGTGCACCTATTTTATTATTTCATTGAGTCAGAGAGAAACCCGCAAGATGACCCTCTCATCCTTTGGCTCTCTGGAGGTCCTGGTTGTTCTGGTTTTGGTGCTCTTGTACTTGAAAATGGTAAAATTTATGTATAAACTTTTCTGTAGCTTAATTATTACTTGTGAATCAACAAAACTATTCACCACATGGTTGCGTTAGTTTCTCACTTATTTTGCTTTATCACTCTAAAAGCCTTTCTAGTTTCAAAAAGACCACTTCTCTTGACTTTTATTTTAGTTAATACATATCTTCATTTATTATAATTTGTTTTTCAAAATGTGTCATATTCTATCTTTTTTTGCTAAAATTCATAAGAAGAATAGATCATCATTATCTGCCGTATTCTTAACTTATAAATTATCATTTGCGCAGATCCAACTTTTAAAATATATGTCAATAAGCATTTTTTTTCTTAGCTAAAATTGAAAATAATGTTATTAATAAATAATAAGATATCAATTAAAGAAGTGCATTTAAGGGTGAGAGAATTGCGTATAATTATTAGTAAAAGACATCAGTCTGATTAGTAAATTTCTGGGTTTTTTTAAAGGTCCATTGGTATTCAACTATAACTTTACGGAGTTAGATGCAAATTCAGTGACGTTCAAACTGAACCCGCACTCATGGACAAAGGTATTAAATTTGATTGTGGTTTCACTGGAAATTAATTATGAACGAAACTTAATTTGTTTTCAAAGTTTAATCATTTCAATAATTACAATTTCCAGGTTGCAAATATTATTTTCTTAGATGCACCAGTGGGCACGGGATTCTCATATGCAAAGAGCTGGGATGATCATTTCATGAGCGACGCCGTTTCAGCTAAACAAACTTATAAGTTTCTTCAAAAAGTAAGTGAATTTAAATCTGGATGATTATAGTTTCTTGATCAAGTGTGGAGAAGCTACTTCTTTCTAGTGAGATGACCAGGACGGACTCAATATTTCTTATAATGACTCGAAAACATAACATCTAAGATATTAATTAATTATACTAATCCATCTTTCTCTCAAAATATTTTACTTGAGAGACGAATAAATGTGAAGTCGTTTTTATTAACACCGTAATTGTATATTAATATACTAATTTTAAACAAAGTTTAATTGAGAAGTAGAATACCACTGACACATTGAAGTGTCATCATCTAAAATTTAAAACGCTACAGACTATGAGATACGATATCTAATAATAGTTATCCAACATTCTTTCAAATAAACGAAATCTTGTCACCCTAAGATTACTCTTGTTGAAATAGTAACGTGATAAATATACATATAAAATATTATAAATAATAATATATTTATAATTCTCTCTAATTACTTAAATAATTATTTCACATTTCAAAATACATATTAAAATGTAACATATAATCTTATGAAGAGAAGGAAATTGAAATGGGATTGTCTGTCGTTGTTAGCAACGGCAGACACTATAACTCCACTCAGTCTCACATGAATTATCCGATGTAATCTGGACAATTCAGATCACGTGAGACTTTATATCCGTGAAAAATAGTATGATTAAGAAGAAATGTCTAGCAAGAACATCAATAATGACATGACATATATAATTAAGCCCAAAACACAAGTTTTTGTAGGTTAGCATATAGTTATAACTCACTTAACATCACGATTTTTTAATTTGAAGTAAATTATTTAAAATATCTTTATTTAAATAGTTCTTGGAGGAATATTATTTTTAATATCTGGAAGCAAAGATTTTTTTGGTTAAAGAGTAAATATGTTAACCAAAAAATTATACTTATACAAAGAGTAGTATATCACATGTCATAAATATACAACACGTAATATATTGTAAATCAAGGAGAAAACATAACAAACTAAATTGTACGATGACACTGCATCGAAGATACAACACGAATACCACACTAGAAGGATCACACATAACAAACCAAATGAAGGAAATGAAAATCTAACTAGAGCACAACATAAACAACCTAACTATCACAACCTACTCAATCCACCGCCTAACAAATCACCTCTAAAGAAATACTAAGGTGTACTGCAACAAACAACACAAACTAACCTGATCCCACACATGCTGTACAACCAAGAACCAGGAACAAAACAACTACCAATACCATAGAACGAGCAAAGCGAGTGACCTCACTAGAAAATCCTCGGCAATAGTTGAATTTTGGGAGATTCCAGCCCCGCCTGACACAACTGAGGCAACCAGTACATCGAGTAACTCAGATTTGGAAGACCTATCTCGACAAATCAGGCGCTACAATGTGATAAGTCTAGACCTCGAGTAAATCTATGAGATTCAAACGTCAGGGGAGGATATCGCCAAGGAGGACAATGAAGAAGCAAGTCCTAGCTCTGAGGTAAGGCAAACCTTATCCTCGGCAGGATCTTCGCGACAACATAAGAGGAGGAATTCGTAAGCAGAGCAACAAAACACTCCGGTCACGACCCCTTTCACCATTTCTCGGGTGACGCTTGAAACGCTGAAGGTTGAACCGAGCTTCAGAAAAATCTGAGGCTTACGGTCGTGTCTCACTGTCGGAAATATCTCGATAAGAACATCTCTTCAGCACCTCCAATACCTCGCTAGAGAGAGAAGCGGAGCCCAGACCTAGGCTCAACGAAGCTTAGGGTCAGGCACGAAGAACACCAACACAGAGACCCCTACGGCAACTAGGTGGGTTATATTTTTTTGGAGAAGTCTCTAGAGAGAGGTGAGACATTCTCTCTCTAGCAACCTCTCAGATTTCTTTCCTGCAAGCAAATATTTCTTGAAGGAATATCATTTTTTTTTCAGAATAGAAAATTTTAAGATTAATATATTAGTGTAACTATGTTCTTATGGCTAAGCTTAAACCAAACTAAAATCTTAAATCTGTCATTATTCTCACCCAACATCTTGATTTTTAATTTGAAAAAAATATTTAAAATAAAAAGTTCTTAGAGTCAAATCATATTTCTTTTAGACTTGATAAAATTAAGTTTAATAGATTTGTGTAACTAAATAATTAATTGTGACATTTTTTTGTAAATACTAACAATAAATTAGCCAAAAATTGGATGAGATATGAATGTGTTATACTAAAAGTATTACGAGCTCTACTTGAACGATAAATTTTGAAGAACATAAAACAATTTAAAATATTGTGTATATCATATAATATGAGAAGTACTAAGGAAACTCTAAATAACATAATATGAAACAACTTCTTCAAAAAAGATCAGGTAAAAATCTTTTAAATGAATGTATAAATATCAAATGAGAGTTTATTTTTTTCAAAGAAAAGAATAATTAACTTGCCAGCTCTTAATTAAAACTCTAATGAACATGTGGCAAGAAATTAAGGGCTATCCTCAACTTATTCTTTTTGTTTTCTTTTCTGACGAGCAGTGGCTCTTAGCTCACCCCAAGTTTCTTAAAAATCCTCTGTACGTTTGTGGAGATTCTTATGGAGGCAAAGTTGTTCCTGTTGTTACCCAAGAAATAGCCAATGGTAACAAAGTCTTTAGTCTTTTTCTTTCACAACTTCACCCTTTTTTCTGCGTATCAAAACTTACGTAGACTAGTTGTAATGACTAAAGTTGATTAGTGGTTTAAGTTATTGTTTACGTTGTGTATATAAAAAACAATGTACAATAAGTTCGAGAAGGGTTCATTTCCTAATAACAAATTTGATTTTTCATATTCCATATGTTCTTCTTTGCAGGAATTGATGCCGGTCTCACGCCACGAATCAATCTTAAAGTACGCTTTTACCATTACGTTACATTTAACGTGATGAATCATTATTGAAATAAGATATCCACATAAGTTACCCTAAAACAATTTTGTTATCCAAGCAAAAAAAGAAACTGATCTTGAACTGTTTTTAAATAGGATTTAAAAAAAAGGTTTTCATATAATTCATACTAAAACACTTGTTAAATATTACTGATAAACATGTTTTCGGATATTTATTCTTCGTTTTCACATGAAACTCAGTTTTTGAATCACCAAACCTTTATATTTCTCCATTTCCAGGGGTACATGCTTGGCAACCCCGTAACTGACAGGCATTCTGATGCAAACGCAAGAATCCCATTTGCCCATAGAATGGCACTTATATCGGATAACATCTTTGAGGTATATGTAAATTTTTCCATTTCAGTTTGTGGTTTGCCAAACAATAAAAAATAGTAGTATACTAAATGCTTATTGCTTAAATAAATACGATTCATTCTTAAGTCAATGAGAAGGAATTGTCGTGGCGAGTATGTCAGTGTCGACCCGAGAAATACGGCGTGTCTTGACGATCTTCATGTTTTCAAATTTGTGAGTATGATATATAGTACTGATTTTTGTTTCCATCACATAGAAACCCTAGTTTTTTTTATTATAAAAAGATGTAAACGTCTGGTTTACCATTTGAATATGTAGTGTACAAAAGGAGTAAATGAGGATCATGTATTGGAAAACAAGTGCAGAAGGAGTTCAAATCCAAAACCAAAGCGCTCAATGCCAGTTCGTAGCTTTCTCGATGCTAGTTCACAATTACCTCAACCAGATCTCTGTCGGGTAATTTCTATTCATGTTTTGGAGGAGTAAAAGAAAAATAACATTACTTTGAAATGAGGTTTATTACTTTTGGTGTCAAGTTAAACACTCAATTGTCCTTGAATATATTTGCAATACTCTGAATATCAAGAGCAATTTAATTATAAAAAAAATTGCTAATTTTGACAACATTGGTTTTTGAATTTGATACTCGTTAACCAAAGAAACCTTTCTACTGCAAGTACTGATTCATATATTGGGAGCATGGTGATTACTGGATTTCAACATTGTCATAAACTTATCATTATGTAGAATTGTGCAGGCTGATCACCAACAATTTAGCATAGTTTGGGCGAACAATAAGATTGTTCAAGACGCGTTGGGTGTCGTTGAGGTATGTTCGGAATAAGAACACGCATAAGTTAATAGTAGGGGTGTGCAAATTTTTACTGAACTGATCAAACCAAACTAGAATGACCAGCTCAGTCGATTTATAATTGTTTACAATTTTGTTCAGTTTAGCTGTGTGAAAATCAATATTTTTTTGTTGGTTCAAAATTCCTCATCAAAACCTAAACCTAATATTTAGGTAAAATCATTACTAAATTGTTGAAACCGAACCAAACCATGTGCATCCTTGCAGTGTAATATAGAACTAGAGACTAATGGTGACGATGAAATCAGGGAACAATAACAGCATGGATTAGATGCAATGCTAGTATATTCGGTTCTTATAAATATGATGAAAATATCAGTAGTGTCATTTATCATCAAAACCTCATCAAGAAAGGTTACAGAGCTCTTGTTTACAGGTAAATCAACTAATGGCAGTGCTTCTCTTTGAATTAAGTTATTTCATGTTACTAAAAACATGCTCTATATCGGTTATTACTTTATATAATATGGTACTTCCTGTCAACCATTTTATTGACAGTGGTGACCATGACCTGAATGTTCCATATATTGGTACACTAGCTTGGATAGAATCCATGAATTTGACTGTCCATGATTACTGGAGACCATGGTTCGTCGATGATCAGGTAGCCGGGTGAGTTTCGATTTCGCATTTAAAAAAGAAAGAACCTCCATCACCCATCTTGTTCTATTTTGTGTAAACATCATAATGATAATGATCCCTTGCAGATACATAATGAAGTATACGTATAAACAGAACCAACTGACATTTGCAACTGTGAAGGCAAGATATTTGAACCATTTCATTATTATTTTGCGATTAGAAAAAAAAAACAGAGAAAACATATATACTAATGTTGTTTGGGGACAGGGAGCAGGACATACAGCACCAGAATACAGGCCCAAGGAGTGTCTTTCTATGGTTCAGCGATGGTTGGCTCATTATCCTCTCTAATTCTGGATCTGTAATTCTAATTTCCCTACAATTTAAATTGGACACTTCTGAAAAATATAAATGGTTTGTCCGAATTCAAGCCGTATTATATTAGTCTAAGGTTAAATTCAACTTGCGGGACTCACTCATAAATGTTTATACCCATAAGAAACTGATTAAATAAATCTGGAGATTGAGTGTTGAAAAATAATGAATTGACATTTGATTTGATGTTGTGTAAAAAAATATAGGGAAAGAATGAAGAAAAAATAGTCGGCAATGGGTACAAGATGGCTACATGACCGTAATGTAATCATCGTGTAGTGTACACGATGGCTACACGATCATCGTGCAGGCATCGTGTAAACTACACATATAATATATTTAATTTTATATATTTATTTAAATATTAATAAATATAGAGGTTTCATGTTGAAAAAGAATGATTAAACATTTGATTTTTGTTGTGTAAAAAAAGTGAAAAAGTAAATGAACGGCGAGACATGGGTACACGAAGGCTACACACTACACGATGTAGTCATCATGTATCCAAAACCCATCCACTTATTTTTTCTTTATTCCTTCCCCTCAATATTTTTCTTACGCAACATCAAACCAAATATCATATCATTCTACTTTAACACTCAACTTCTATATTTATTAATATTTAAGTAAATATATTACATGTGTAGTGTATACATGACAATCGTATAGACATCGTATACAATACAAGATGCCTACACGACGATCGTGTACACTATACGATGCCTACAAGACGATCGTGTACCAATTATCCAATATTTTTTCTTCATTCTCCCCCTCCCCCTCCCCCCAATATTTTTATTACAAAACATGAAATCAAACGTTAGTTCATTCTTGTTCAACACTCAACAGTCATATTTACTTATATTAAAATAAATGTATAAAATTAAATATATTACATTTATAATGTACAGGATGTATACACAGCGATCGTGTAACCATCGTGTACACTACACGATGTGTACACGACAATCATGTAACCATCATGCACATTACAGATCATGTAATCATCGTGTACACTACACAACGATCGCGTAGTCATGGTGTACACAACGTTCGTGTACACTATACGATGCCTACAAGATAATGTGCATGCGACAATCGTGTAGCCATCGTGTTACAGTACACGACAATGGTGTACACTACACGACGATTGTGTAATCAACGTGTAGTCATCTTATAGACTTCACGTTGAGTACACAAGTGTCATGCCTCCATCCCTCTTGTTCTCTCTCATCTCAACATTCCCTCTCTACGTTCTATCTTTCTCTCTCAAAATTAATAAAATCCACCAAAATTAACAAAACTCGTTAAAATTATAAATGTTAAAAAAATCCACTAAAATTAACAAAACTAATTTTGTTGTGTTAATTTTTGAAAAAAAAAAAGATTTCTAGTAGAGAGATGAAGATGAAGAGAGTGTGAGCTAGTGTATAAGAATGACAAATGGGAGAAAAATTGAAAAAAATTATGGGGATGGACCAGGGGGTTATGGCATGCACAAGTTAGTGTTAGGGTATATTTCTATGAAATCAGTTACCTAGGGGTATAGTTCCACTTTCAAAATACGCAATGTTAAAGGGTTATAAGTTGAAATAACCTTAATCTCATAATCTAATAAATACTAAAATCAGTAGCATATTTATTACTCATCAACAGCAAAAGAACCATGCTGCAATTACCAAAGCAGGCAAATCACAGCAAGAAGATTAAAAAAAATGCATCCTAATGAAGCGTACCTGAGTTCCTCCGTCATTCCAACTGCAGAACGAGTGGTAAATTTACCCAAAAAAAACAAACAAGTTCTTCAATAGAAAAATGCAAGAATGCAAAATGTTTCGTAGCAATAATTAAAGTAGGAATCTCAATCCTTAAAGAGAAGATGAAACTCCGTACAAATAAAACTGAAGAACTATCCAACAGAAGCTCACACACAAACAGTATCAAAAGCACAAGCAGAGATGTTTAAATCCATAACTCTTAAGGAGTTATATGATGATTAATAATCAAACTCAGGAAACAAGGTTGTCACCAAGTGACAATGAGGCCAACTGATCAGCTGCATTGCCAGCCTGCTGCTGCTGAGCAACATTCCTGAGAACCTCCATAGCCTCAGCAACCTTAGCTTTCAAAGCTTCGGGTGATTCTAGCAAATGCAAAACCTCGGTCTGATCCATTTCCAGTAGCATGCCTGTTACCTTAGCAGCGTTGTCAGGCTCCAGCTGTTCTACCAGTGGGTACAGATTTTCACCCAGCATCTACAATTATCACACAAAAAAATCAAAAAGTAAAATACGAGAACGCCAATAATTGAAATAAATGATAGCCACCCTCAAAGTAGGACATGTTGACGTTTGTTTTATGGAAAGAGCGTTAGTGATGAGGTTTGTTTTCTTGTTTGATAGCTCCGTGGCTCCGAAACCTCTTAGAGCATCTGAATAACAAAAGGAGCATCTAGACCCTCCCATCTGAATGCTCCAGGACAAGCTAAGGAGGTGATACATTGGGAATTGAACTTAGGACCTCCTATTTGTAAAGTGAGTTCCTGGGCTAATAAAGCTACCCCAATGGAAAGGTAATCACCCCCATAAATGTTAGGTACAATATCATTTTAAAATTCATACATATTCTTTTCAAACAATGTTCTTGAATAATTTCTCAATGCAGAACAGGCTGAACATCTTGAAACACGCTTTGAGTGAGAAGTTATCACAATATTGCTTCTAAAATTAAGTGAATTTCAAAACATAGGAAGTGTTAGACCCTTAATTAAGTTTACTTATGTGACGAAGAAGAAAAACAAAGATTACAAATGTAAGTAGTTGAGGTGAGAGGAGTAGGGACAAAAAAACAGTTAGTTAGAGAAGAGAGAAAAGAAGGGGGTGCTGACTAGGATAGAGTTAGTTATGCCTTTGTTAGGCAGTGGAATGAATAAAAAGGTACAGAGAGGTTTAGGGAGTAGCTTTTTGGGTAGTGGAAGGAAGGGAGAGACCAAGTTCTCGAACAACTTGGAGTAGGCTGGTTTTCTCACTTTCCCTTGGTGAAAATCACCAAGGTTGAGCAATACAAGCAGTTTTTCTCTTCCCTGTTCATCTGATTTTCTCTGGTTATTCAATATTTGGGCTGCTGTGTTGTGGACAGATTGTATTATTGAAGGGAAATCATATCAGAGAGGTACATAGACAATGTGTGCACTGTCCAAGCAAAAAGATGTTAAATAAAATTTAAAGTTCTAACCACAATCAATGTAATCAATAAGCTTTAACCCCGCCTCCCACCCTCCAAAAAAACGAGAAAGCATTAAAAGATTAATAGAAAGGCAAAGTACCGTTCTCTGCTGATCTGGTGTAGCATTTGCTAAAGCGGTAGCCAAAGCACCTATTGGAATTGGTTGAGTAAGAGCTGCATCACGAAGTGCATTGCCACCCATATCATATGGAACAGAAAACATTCCTCCACCAACACCAGGCATTGGAACATCAGGTAGACCTCGCCCAGGAGGATAACGGTAGACACGTCCCCTTGGCATCATCTGAAAACACCATAAAAAAGGATAGTCAAGCTAAATGAAGGGAGACAGTTAGTAGTCTGCTCAGGAAGTCAAAAGAGAGAGAGAAAACCTGTTGCTGCATAAGCGGAACAGGTTGCTGAGTTTGCTGGACAGCACCAGCACGTCTTCCACCAGGACGCTGCCCTGGTTGACCCTGCTGAACCATGGGTACAAAGAAATTTGGCATGGGCCCCCCACCAGGCCTCATACCAGGTACAAGCTGCTGTTGATAGCCGAAGCCTGGCTGATAAATGGAATAGATCCAAGGCACTTAAAAGACAGCATAAAAGTCTAAATGCAGTTTCACCTATAAGTCTATAACCTAAATCCCCTCTCTCACACCCTCTTCTTCAAAATGAGGTGGAGAGAGACTAACAAAGATTCAAACAAATGAATACATGTTTAAGCCTTAAGGGGAAAACATATAATCTACAACTGCAGGGAAAAAATTTGGGAAACCCAATGAGGAACCGCCACTCTAAGAATGTTCACAGAGACAAATAAGGTGAAAAAGGATACCTGGGAAGGAATGATAGCAGGAGGAGCTTGGCCATAAAATATCTGTTGTCCGATACCTGGACCACCTGGAGGGTACATTGGCATGCGGGGAGCAACTGAAGGTGTAATTTGAACTGGCCGCATTTGTGAAAATTGTGCCTTCAAAACCATTAACCAGTTCAATAGAAACTTATAACAGTTAATATTGCATGTTATGTAAATGATAATAATAAAAGGAAAAGTAAAACCGAAAAGTATAGAGAGCATAGAAATCTGGACGTGTCTTTTTATTTCTGTCAAACTTGCGCATCCCAAGGCAAAAGGCACATATTAGAATATCGTGTAGGAAGTAAAGTGACAACAAAGCAGGGAAGAGGAAATATTGATATATTTCATCAGTGGAAATAATTTGTAATACTGTCATCCTTCTCCATGCTCTGCAGTAGAATTCAGAACCTTAAAGCAACAAGAGAAAACGTTACCTGCAACCTAGCCCTTCTATCTTCTTTTCTTTGTGCAACTGCAACATATAGAGGTTTGCTCACAATCATTTTGCCATTCATCTCCATGAGCTATCAAACAACAAAAGGAACATTTATATATATCATTGCACAAGTAAAACTACCGTTTACACTAGAATAAGGTCATATTTCAACTCACAGCTCTAGATGCTTCTTCAGGAGTTGCGAACGCAACAAACCCAGATCCTCTACTATTTCCATTAGGATCTCGCATAACCTACACAGATACAAACAACTAAAATGTTTTACATAGAACCAGCCATTCTGATCAATAGGCACTAGAGCTACTGTAATCCCACTACCTTGCATGATGTGATATTGCCAAATGGAGAAAATAGCTCCTTCAGTTTATCATCTCCAATGCTATCATCTAAATTTTTTACATATAAGTTTGTTCCCTGATACTTGTCAGCCGCCTCTTTAATACTCTGTTCAAAACGAACTTTCAATTCAACTTCTCTTTCAGATTTCTTTTGGGCCTTCCCAACATACCACTCCTTGTCATCGAATTTCTTTCCGTTAAGAGCCTCAACAGCCCTAGCAGCATCATCAGCATTCTCAAAGTTCACAAACCCAAAGCATCTTGATTTACCATCAGCATCCCGCATCACCACAACACTAGTGATTGTTCCAAATTCACCAAAACTTCTGTTCAAATCTTCTTCAGTTGTTGACTCAGAGAGATTCTTAACAAAAACGTTGTTAAACTTTGACTTGTCAACAATATTGTCTCTTTCCTGTTTACGGAGGAAGGGTCCCACAAAAACCTGCTTGTCGTTCAACAGCATGCCATTCAAATTCTGTATAGCTTTTTGGGCAGAATCCTCACTGTCAAATTGAACAAAACCATAGCCCTTTGACTGGCCAGAGCTGTCTGTAGCAACCTTGCAAGAAAGGATATTCCCAAATGCAGAAAATGTATCGTGTAATGCTTTGTGGTCAATTGCCTTGTCCAAATTCTGTCAAGTTAAAACTCAGATTTATGTAAAATATGCTGAAATCCTAAATCAAATGCTAGAACAGAAAACATAAAATTGAAAATCAATACCTTAATAAATATATTTCCATTTCCACTTTTGCGTATACTAGGATCACGATGAGAATACATAATTCTAATGGGCTTCCCATTGACAGGAGTGAAGTTCAGCATATCCAATGCCCTGGCAGCTGTTAGCAAGTCCATCAGAGAATTTAAGAGAGAGAGAGAGATTCAGATGTTCAGCAAGTCAGAAAGTATAACACAGAGGGAGATCAGACTATCGAAACTAATCCACAAAGGAGCAATGATAACTACTAATATTTAATGTGTGGAAGTTAAGATGAAATAAGCAATGCTACAAATCTCAATAACTATTTATCCTGTAATATAGATCGACATGAGGAAGGGGAGCCTTAAAAAGCGTAAGATAAGGCCATTAAAAAGTTGAAGCTAGCTGGTTCACAGTGCTAGCCTCAATCCCCAGGTAGTGGAAGTGTATGATTTTAAAGTAGCCAACGCCAAAGAATGTGAACATATTGCCAACCAGAGCGGTAATCCACGAAACAAACACATAATTTTCTAAGGCATGAAAGATTGCTTCCTTTAAGAAATTATGGGATAGTTTCCATAATTACATGACCACCTTCTTCCTAAAATATTCAGAAGCAAGTTATGTACAAGCGACTCATATCTCATAAGGTAACATTTATAGTATCACTAATGGGCGGTAGTTTGGTGCAAACAGCATGCTACTTCCATTATAATTAAAAACATAAAGCAACCCTCCAGCCATAAACCACCCAGAGGTTAGAGAGTTTACAAGATTCTAGAGGGCGTTCTGATAGAACTGATATGTTTCATAGGTGAGTAGAGTTTTTTCTTTGGATCAGTATACGCTAAATGAGAGTTATATTGAGATTTACTTCCATCATCAATGAAAATTGAGTAGAAAGGATTTTCTTTGTTTTGGAAGCGATCAATAGCACTATTATACTTTGGGACATCGAGGTTATCCCTTTTTCGTGCAAAGCTATTTGAAGGAATCAGAGGATTCTAACTTAACCTCTATAAAGGATATCCACCATCAAACCGCCGAGTCTAATTCAGCAAACAGGAAGAAACCATATCCTAATATATAGCAGTAACAAAATTCGCTTATAAATGAGTAGAGCTCGCTAGTGAACCATACTTAAACAAATGTGAGCCCTCCCAATGAACAAAAGTATTCATCCTTAACAACAAAAACTACTTGGGGCCAGAACTAACCATCCTGTGGGTTGCTATAGTTAACGTAACCGTAACCGAGAGAGCGGCGTGTTGACAAATCTCTGCAAACCCGAACCGAAACGACCTGACCCAGCTGATTAAAAATGTCATAGAGCTGTGAATCCGTGATATTGAAGTCAAGATCTCCGACATACAACGACGTCGTCACGAACTGGTTGGGGCCGCCGTTTGCTGCTGGATTGACACCCGATATTATTGCATTTTGAGGTTGAGCTTGCACCTGAGCCATACCAAAACTTCCTTTTTTTCAAATTTTCAATTTTTAAAATTTTTTTTCTTTTTCTCTTCCCTCTCCTCGAATTATTCAGAATCAAACCCTAGGAAGAAAATTAAACGCAGAAGCCTCGAAGATAAAGACCGTAGAATAAAAGAGACGCCGATTAATTGATGAAATTAGAAAGAGCTCAAATAAACTCTTTTATCTTTTTTCGTTTTCAAGATAAATTAAAAAACAGAGGAGAGGGAAGGATAAAGGTGGGGTAAATGGTCGGAGGTCCGACGGATGGAGGTAACCGACCGCCGAAAATGGCGGCTGGTGAGGCAGATGAAGTGCAAGGTAAATGAGAAAAGGAGAGGAATAGAAATGTGAGGGTTCGGAGGGCAGCTGAAACTGCACTAAGAAAGAACGGTTTTCGGAGCTGCGAAAGGTTACATATAGGGGGGGTTGAATTCGGGTAAAAGTAAACCCTAGGATAAAATCAGAATGGTTCTACGCCGTAGGATCGTAGAGAGAGTGAGACCAGCTAACGAGATCAAGTGAGAAACTAAAGTAACTGTTAACTGTAAATTTTACGGATAATGTTGGGTAATGGAACTTTACCTCTCCCACTATCTCTCGTTCTCTCAATTAATTAAAATTTTAAACACTTTATGCTGTTTCATAGTATTTAATATCATATTTATATATTTATTGAATTTTAATAATTCATGTATTCTCTTTATATATAAAAATAGATATCATAGAGAAACTATTTATATGTAACTAAAACTTTTCATTATGGTAAAATTTTCACTAGTTATTATTGGATGATGGCTTCTTGGTGACTACACCTTTTAAGTTCCATATTTATCTTGGTTGTCATTAACTAGAATATCAATTCTTAAATGGTAAAATAAACAAAGTTTCTTAATTTAGTTATATAAAGAATCACTAGAAAAGTTCGAAAAAAACGATTCATCATAAATTTCCTCCTAAATGAGTTGCTTGTCTTTAGTTTATGTGTTTAGTACCTTGTTTATGGGAAATATTAGTGAAGATGGACAATTGAACTAAAGATACACTCGTCTACTTAGAGATGTAGTGTCGGTGAATTATCACCAAAAATGCTTAGCCAAAACCTTTCCTTTTATAAACCTTTGTTTTCTCTTTTCTTCAATTCACTTGTTATCTTTTTCAACATTGGCCTAATGTCCAAGTAACGTGGATGCTGTGACAAGTATTTAACCTAAAAACATATCAATCACCACTACAGTAATGCAAGTTTAACAGAGAATGACCAAGAAGAAATTGCATAAAATAAGAACGAGAAGAATTTACAGTGGTTCGATCAAAATGATCTACATGCACTGTTGAGCTACTATTATATTGAGATGCCAAGAAAAATTACAATTCCTTAAGCTACACGGCAAGACTTCAAGAATCAAATTCAGATGAATATGTTGAATTTGATACACACCCTATGCTAAATGACCTCACCCGAGACTAATTCTCTCTCACTACACCTCTCATTCACGAGTAATTATTTTATCTACCGGCCACCACACCCTCTGATAAATGACCTTACCCAAGACTGATTCTCTCTCACTACACCTCTCATTCAAGAGTAATTATTCTAACTATCGGCCACTTATGATCGTTGGATTAAAATATCAACGATCAAGATTTTTCTGATTTAATTTAAAAATAAATAAAAAATAAATTTATTTTTTTAATTTTCAAATCTAATAAATTGATAGAGTTTAAATTTAAATCAATGGATCAAATTTTAACGAATATGAAACTCATGCCACCTTGTCACCAGCACTTTGAATTAATCTTGTCATTCACATGCACTTTCCCTTTTATATTCTCATATACACAGACAATGACATAACCCAATCAAATTGCTCTTTAACAACTCCAGAAAAAAGGCATAACTAATTAAAAAATATTGGCAATAAAAAATAGTCTGTAGAGTAACCACGCGCGTAGAGACTGAACTAAGAAGCTCCAATCCTCATTTGTCACATCATCAAGTTTGTTGTAGAGTCACTGTATCACAATTATCCATCCTATCTCCAGCAACACTTGATATCTCTTATACGGTGTTTAAAATTATCCCGAACCGATTGAATCGAACAAAAAATAATCAGTACGATCAGTTTTTTATATGTGTTCATCAGTTCGAGAAAATGAGCGAAACCGAAGTTTCGGTTCGGTTTGATATTATGATGGTTTTCGAACCGAAATATTAAATTCAAATTATTTTTATTTTTTATATATAATTTCTTATAAAACTGAACCGAACTGATCAAACTGAAACAAAACTTTAATTATATATTTTTTTTCAATAATATCATTTAAAAATTATATTAATTAATAACATCAAACCGAAACTCAAAGTTCGACTCTTTTAGCATGAACGGTTCGGTTCGGCTCGATTTTATTACCGAACCAAACCGTGAACACCCCTATCTCGCACAACAATCCAACTTCCTCTCATTTAGTTTTATTACATGAGACCTTAACTGAATTCATATAATGATTAAAATTAGTTACACGAACCGCCTTGTGGTTGTTATGGATATTCTCGGATGACAAATGACTTGGCACCACGTAGCAGGCCGCGACAAGAGGTCCCTATTCTACTCTAGAAAATGGATTGAAGAACGGAGCTCTCAAAAGATAGGGGAATTGACTTGACGAGGTCGGTCTCCAAGAAGCTCGGGCGACATCAACAAACATAAGCTAAAAAGCATCGAGAAGAGGATCTGATGCAGAGGGTTAGCCAGCCATGTGTTAGACATCAGTAGTATTCACTGAAAGTAGCACTCCACGTGACTTTTTCTCCCTTGCGGCAGGAGTCGATCGATGAAGCGTCGAGATCAGCCATAGGGGTGTTAAGAAATGTACCCAACCAAGTCGGACCGAATTAAGGTGGTTTGGTTGATTCTTTAAATATTTTCAGTTCGGTTCGGTTCACTAAAAATAAAAAATCAAAATTCTGGTTCGGTTCACAGTTTATCTAATTTTTAACCGTGCGAACTGAACCGGACTAAATAAAATAATAAATTAATATAAATTAATATATATTATATTACTGAAACCCTAATTATCCCCATGTCCCCCATTACCTCTTGTCTTTATTAACCGTGCGAACTGAATTGAATAAAATAATAAATAAATAAAAATTAAATATATTATATTACTGAAACCCTAATGATTCCCATGTCCCTCTTTACCTCTTGTCCTCTCTCTCTCTCAGAATCGTCGATGTCTTCTCCTTTCTCCTTCGTTCTTATTTGTAATTGTGTTTCTCCTTTCTCCTTCGTTCTTGTTTGTAACTGTGTTTCTCCTATCTCCTTCATTCCATCTCCGCGATTTTGTTTCTCCTATCTCCTTCATTCCATCTCCGCGATTGTGTTTCTCCTATCTCCTCTGGTCCTTCTCTGCAACTGCATTTAGGATATTGGTGGTGATTTTTCTTCGAGTTTCGAGATCTCCTTCTTTCCTTCTTTTATGTCTTCTTCGTGTATCAGTGTTCATGTCCTTAACTTTCACCAAAATCGTGAAGGAGTGGCACTGGGTTTTCAATCTCAGTCGACAATAGGGGTTTCCTCGTCTCCCACCTTCACCCATCTCAAAGTATGGGTACTGGTTTAAGGGTTTTCTTCCTTTCAGGTTTCTTTAAGGTGAGTTTTGAGGAACTTATTTTCTGCACTTATTTTGGTTTCAATTTTGCTCTGTTTTAAGCATGTTTTTGTTTCAATTTTGGTATGTTCTACATATATTATGTTTGTTGCTTCAATTTCTTCATTCTGTATGATTTCACTTTGAGATCGACGATTTTGAATTCAATTATTTAGTTTTTATTTGATTTTAAATTTTTCAGTTTCTGTTTGATTTCAATTTCTTCACTTTTAATTTGATTTCAATTTGTTCGTTTTAGTTTGATTTAAATATTTTGGTTTCAATTTTCCAGTTTCTGTAACAAGTGCAGTCGAACGACCAAACTAAGCCGTACGTCATGGTTCAGTTTGGTACGGTTCATGTGAGATTCATGGTTCAGTTCGATTCAGTATATTGTCAAACTGAAGTTTTCAGTTTGATTCTATTTTTTCTCAAAAAACTGATCGAATCGAACTGTGAACACCACTAGTCAGCCGCCAAACGGTCACATCCACCACGTCTGAAATGATTAAAGGTAAATCGACATTTAATGCACACTCCTTTACGCCATCTCGGGGGACGAAGGCATTAAATGCCTCTACTTGCTTGTCATATCAAGGAAAAGGCCATCATCTTACCCAAAGCTTATTCGACACGCACCATCCTCCAAGGCTTCAGATATAAATACTCCACCTACAAATGATACAAGGTAAGCGATTCTCTCCTAAGGAAAACTCTGTCAAAATTTCTTTAAGATATTGAGGAAACCACCCACGATTCTCTTCGCCTTAGAGTTCTCTTTTATGTGTTGTGCAAGTTTTCACCCGTAGAGATGAGTTTGCATGTCAATTCACTGTTGAGATGTTTGGTAATAATAGTTGGCGTCGTCTATTGGAAACAACATCAAAATCACCCAAGTTTGAAAGGTGAATCGGGGGCTAGTGACCTCGCGATATTGAAACCGAAAAGGGAATCACCATGATCAACGAACCGCCTACAGAACAGCCCTGAGGCGAGCCCGTGAACTGTTAGAAGCGGTTATGCTCTCGCCAGAAGCCGGAGAAGACAGTCCAAATTGGGTCGATGCTCGCCCTATAACAGAAGGAGGAACTCAAGAAATTTCTCTAGATAATAGCGACGTATTTGCATGGACCCATGAAGATATGCACAACATAGATTGGCGTGTTATCACCCACCACCTCAATGCAGACCAAAAGTTTAAACCCGTCAGGTAGAAAAAGAGGAGTGTGAACGCGAAAAGAGACGAAGTCATTATTACGGAAGTGGAGAAACTGCTCTCCACTAGATTTATTAGGGAAGTCCAATACCTGGAATGGATGGCTAACGTCGTGCTGGTAATGAAAGCAAATGGAAAGTGGAGGGCCTGCATAGACTTCACGGATTAGAATAAAGCATGCCCTAAAAATAGCTTCCATCTCCCCCGTATCGAGCAGCTGGTCGATGCCATGTCAGGACATGATCTACTTAGTTTCATACAACAAAATCTTGATGCACCCGCCTGACCACGAGAAAACCTACTTTATCACTAGTTGATGATTTTACTACTATACGGTGATGCCTTTCAGATTGAAAAATGCAGGGGCCACCTATCAAATGCTGGTGAGCAAAGTGTTCTTCGAACAAATATCAAGGAATGTGGAGGTGTACGTGGATGATATGCTCATTAAGAGTAAAAGGTCTGCAAACCACATTGTTAACCTCATCGAGATGTTCGGCACCTTGAGGAAGTATAAGATGAAGCTGAAACCCCTCAAAACGTGCATTTGGTGTTGGCTTAGGGAAATTTCTAGGCTTAATGGCCAACCAAAGAAGAATCGAAGCCAAGCTTGATAATATAAAAGCGTTGTTGGAGATGGAGCCCCCAAGAACTGTCAAGGAGGTCCAATGTCTAACGGGACAGGTCGATGCGCTCAATCACTTCATCTCCCGAGCCATGGATAAGTGCCTTCCTTTCTTCAAAACCCTGAGGCAGAACGCATCATTTGAATGGACCAAGGAGTGCCAAGATGCTTTCGCTGCTCTGAAGAGCTACTTGAACTCCCACTGTTACTTTCCAAGTATGTGCCTGAGGAGGTGTTATCCCTATACCTGACGGTCTCAGAAATGGCTGTCAGTGCTGCCCTAGTCTGAATCGGGGATGACTTCATCCAGAAAGTCAATCCACTACATTAGCAAGGCCATGGTAGGAGCGGAGAAACGTTACCCAGAATTGGAGAAGATGGTTATCTCCTTTCGTACGTACATCTAGGCTCACTCCATTCAAATCCTCACGAATTTCTCGTCTGGCATATCCTCTAAAAACCTAAGACCTTAGAATGTATAGCCAAATAGGCCATTGAGCTTAGTGAATTCGACCTTTGGTTCGTCCCACAAACTGCCATCAAGGGGTAGGCAGTGGCATATTTCATTGTGAACATGACAACAGACCATGATGAGGAAGCGAAGACCAGCATGGACCCTCTAGACTTTATATATAAATGGTGCTCCCACGAAATGGGAAGCAGAGTGGTTATATTACTCATAGCGCCCAATCAATCTCGGATTGAGTACGCCCTACGCTTCAGGTTGAAAGCCTCAAACAATGAAGCAGAATATTAGGCGTTGCTCGCAGTTTAAGGTTGGGAGGAACCTTGAATGCAAGGACGTTGAAGATTTACAATGATTTCTAGTTTATCGTCAACTAAATCAAGGAGGAGTGTCAGGCAAAGGGGGACAACATGATGAGGTACCTGACCCAAGCACAGACCCTTCTTAGAAAATATGACTCATATACGATTGGCAGATTCCCCAAAGCCAAAACACTAATGTGGACGCATTGGCCAAGTTGGCCTCCACCTACGCCACTAAGATCGCAAGACGATGCCTATGGAATTTCTTCCCTTTCTGAGTATCAATGGTGAAGAGGTGTTAGAAACCAGCAAGGTAGTGGCAGCTACATCATGGGCCAGCCCCATTATCGAGTATCTGCGGGATGGAACACTACCTCCCAATATGAAAGTCGTACGCAAGCTCTGCCTCAGGTCAATCAATTATATAATTATTGATGAAACTCTTTATAAAAGAGCTTTTTCATATCCTTACCTGAGGTGCGTTGCACCTGACATGGCGTTGTACATCATGAAGGAGGTCCACGAGGGAGTCTGTGGGAACCATAGAGGAGCTCGGGCACTACACCATAAGATAAAATGCATTGGTATTATTGGCTGATGATTGTCTCAGACACCAAGAATTTTGTGAGAATGTGCGACAAATGCCAGAGGACTATGAATATTCCACACCAACCAGCGGAACCATCTCAATCTAGTGGTCGTTCACCCAGTGGAGGTGGATATAATCGGGCTCTTACCAATGGGGAAATGCTAAAATAATTTTTCCATTGTCGCCATTGACTATTTCACCAAATGGGTGGAAGTGGAGCCCTTGGCTACAATTACGAAGCACGAAACCACAGAGTTCATATGGAAGAACATGATATGTAGGTCTGGCCTACCCCACACGATCATCACAGACAACAACAACAAATTTGATGATGCTAGGTTCAGGTGGACGTGTGAACACGTCGGGATCAAGCACCTTACCTTCTCGTTGGCCCACCATAGTCCAACTGACAGGTAGAGGAAGTTAATAAAACTATCAAACATAACATCAAAACCAAGCAAAAATGAAGGAAATGTTTATGGGTCAACAAGCTCTCAAACGTGTTGTGAGCTTATAGGACCACAAGTAGGGCATCGACAAGAGAGATCCCCGACAGGCCTTCAGCACAGAGGTCATTGTAGTAGTAGAAATGGGCATATCCTCCCCCTGAGTCCAACGGTATGACCTGGAGCAAAACATCATTGAGTTGAGGCACAACCTGGATGACCTGGAAGAACTATGGGACCAGGCCAACTTGCCAAATGAAGCCTACTAGCTCACGCTCCCATGATACTACAATTTCAGGATGAGGGTTCGCTAGAGTCCTAGGGTCGCCATGCTGGCAGTACAGAACGCCAGCATCTCGGCGCTGGCTTCCCACCGTTGCCACGCTAGCATTTGACAGGTTGGCCACCATCGCGACCCTGGCGCGATTTAAGATTTGTTTTGCATTATTTTTTGCTCAAATCTAATCCTTGACGAATCCTAGTTTATAAATAGAATATCTTAGCATTTTAGAAGGGCCTTTTGAAGTTTTCTGAAGGTGTGTGGCAAAGGAGAAGGCTTTTGGAGAGGAGAACAAGAAGATCGAACTCAAAAATGATTTTCAACTTCAATTCCATCCTCAACCAATTTTTCTTCCATTCTTTCTCTATGTTTATGAATATTAGTAGAATGATTTCTTATTTCATTATGTTCTAATTTTTTTATCTAGGGCTACGATGTAGTCAAACCATGATTGTTCATAAATTTTGATTATTAATTCAATCGATGTTTATTCGATATTATTGAGTGTTATAATATGTTCTTAATACTTGTGATTGTCTGGCCAACTATTACATGATTTTAGATTTAATTTTGAGACTGAGAAGTGATGATTGAATTTGCTCTTTGTTTATAACATTATTAAAATTTCATAAGTTATAGATAATTATGAATCTTGTATAGCAACTATAATTTCTTGTGCTTAATAAATTTTATTATATTGAATCTCGACAGAGATGTATGATTCATATTTTTGATTCATGATTAGCGATGTTTGAGAAAGATTGATAATTATATTAGAAAAATTTGCTATCAATGTTCGAATAAACGTTAATTGATTGAGAATTGAAATTTAGAGCATGTTTGGTTTGGTGAAATAAAAAATCTTAGAGTTTTTAACTATTCAAATTATATCTTTATTGTTATAGTTTAATTAAAAATCTCAACTTTTCTACATTCTCATGTAGAATTAAGGTTTAGTTAATTTTAATTAATAATATCAATCAATCTTGTAGATGATACTCTATTTTATAGAAATGTATTACTTGACAACGATAGTGTACACTTGCACTATAGAAAATTTGTAACAATA